>ML814111.1:37283-66945 GCA_009831015.1 Picea engelmannii | reverse complement strand
GTGAGATGGAGGGAAGAGCTCGAGGAGCCCCCTTTTGTAAAAATATTTTTTGTATATGTATTCATTAGAACTAGCAGGTAGAAAAGAAAGAGAGGAGAGAGTCGAGAATCTGTAGCGGTCTGAGCTTACCCAGATTGTAACATGAATTCTTATTAATACAAAGAGCAGATTTTCCTGCACTTGAGTCTTTGTGTGTTTAAGAATGAATATCTCTTTCATCTGTGAACGTTGTAGATGTATGTTAGATTTCGTCTTCAGGTGACAGATAGATTTTCCTATCTGTTTGTGAGTTTGTTGGTTTCAGTCTAGTTCTTTGTGGCTTCATGCAAGAGGTTGCATGACAAAATATTGAGGGTTCTGTAAGCCAGTGAAAGAGTGCACTTCTGAGTCCTGCGGAATTCGGATAGAGATGTGTCAGGAGGGCACACTAGAGGAATCATTAACTCAAGGGGAGAAGCCTCAAGGTTGTTGAACACCTTGGAGGTGAAGGTTGTGTAGAGGAAGGCATAGAGAAGATGAAATTGTGAGAATTATGTGAAGGTCTGCCAGGAGGGCATCGAGTGAATGCAAGGAGTGCACTGAGAAGAACTCTATTTTGAGTTCTGTGAGAAAGAAAGTGTCGGAGGAGAAGACACTTACAGAATTTCGGAGAATTCTGTGGAGTTCCTCCAGGTGGGCATCGAGAGAGTGCAAGAGTCTGCACAGAGAGAACTCTTTGTCGAGTACGAGGAAAAGAGTATCTGAGGAAGATAATTGCAGAGTTGTTTGAGCATTCTGTAGCTTAGGAAGGAGTGCTTGAGTACGAGGCTTCCACGAAGGCACCAAATTTTGCTTTGAAGGAAAAGATGAGGGTCGAGTCCCTTAGATATTGAGCGAGTTTGAGAAGATCAGGACAGATAGCACAATTGCATGCAAGGACCCTGCAAGGAGTCGCAGAGGCCAAGAAAACCCTTTGGAGGGTTCAAAGTTTGAGAACCTCGGGAGGGGAAACGTTTTTATAAACACAGGAGAGACTAAAGGTCATGGACTCGCAGGACAAAGAGAAAAGGTCGAGGCCTTTGAAAACTCAAAAAATTTCCAAGGCAAGGAAGAAAGCACGAAGCTCAGGAGGAAGAGCAACAACTATCGTTGGATTGGCACTGAGATTATTCTGAACCGTCATATTAGAAAATATCTAAGAGAAGAGCATAGGAAGAGATCATACCATAGCCGTCAGATTTGGAGCAGAGAGGCCCACGAGCCGTCATATCGAGCAGAGCTACAAGGAGGTTAACGATGAGACCATCTAGCTTTCAAAGTTCAGGAGAGATAGGGGCCATTGATCCAACCTGATCAGAACTGTTGGTTCTTTTTGAATATCGGAAATCAAGAGTTTCACGAGGAGTTGTTTCTGGAAACCCAGATATGCAAAACATCGATCATTGGGGATTGGGAGTTTGGGGAAACATGGGTCGGAGTTGACTCTCACAGAAAGTCCCGAAAGGCAAATCGTCGATTGGATTGGGACCGTTGATTGGTGGAAAACTTTGGGTCATTGATCAAAGTCGCTAACCTTTGGGGATCGAAGGTTTGGAGAATAGTGGAGCATTGTTCGTGGATTCACCGAAACATGGGAATCTCAACGCGTGTCCAAGAGCTAGGACCTGGTTCTGAGCGAAGGGTCATGTGAGCAGAAGGTAAGGGAAGGAGCCAAGAAACTTAGCCCTGTTTTGGGTTTCGAGGATTGGAGGAACAAGGGTTCCTTTCAACTAGAATCCCGAAAGATGATTTTTCATAGCTCCATTTGGGGTTAAGAGCGTGGTCACGAGAGTGGTCGCATGGAGGTAGGGCCTAGCCCGAGGGCTAGTGCTCACACTATGTGTAATTTCAAAATAGCGCCCAGAGCATGCGGTGGAAGTGTGGCAAGGTTTTTATAGGACATGTGAAAAGGGAGTTAAGGAGGACCTGTGGATCGTTGGGGTTACAACAAGGACCTGTTGGGCTACTCCAGCTTACCACCAAGAGGAGATCGATCCAGAGCGGACCCTACTGAGGTGTGGAGTAGGGGGTCTGCATCAAAGTAGTATCAGAGCCAGAATTTTTTCTGTATATTTCAAGAGAAAAATATTGAAGGAGAAATTTCAGTAACATAAAGTGGTATCAGAAGAAAAATTTCATCAGTGTACAGTAGGTGAAGGAAGACAAGGTGTTGATGCTTTGTAAAGATTGTTACAAGGTGTGTAGCAAGTGGTAGACAACCAGGTGGGCTGAGAAAGAAGAACCAGTCACATTCTTAAGGGAAGGATGGCTACTGAAGGCCATGAACGTGGTCCAAGAGGAGACCGCTAGTAGAAAAGTAGGGCTAAGATAGGCCAAGAGATCAGCGAGGTAAGAGCACGAATGGATAAGCTTGCATTGAAAATGAAGGAGGATGAAAAACCACATTGGGTATATGAGTGGCCCATAAAGAAGAAGGTGAAGTGGCCCGTTCATAATTTTTTGGCCAAAGGACAATGAAGGTTATTGAGAGGATGGATGAAGCATTTTGAAAGCCTCAGAAGTGAAGAGGAAGTGGTTCATATCTGTGATCCAGAAGCCAGGAAGAGTCTCAATGATGAGGAGGAGAGATTAAGCAGAGATCTCAGAAACTGCCAAGTGGGTGGTGAGGAACTTTCAAGTTGCCAGGTGGGCAATGAGATGGGATCACTAGAGGATCTCATAGACTTCCAGGTGGGCAAGGGAGAGTAGATTAGTCCATGTGAGATTCTCATGAACTCAAGGGTAGGTTCGGATTAGCAAGGAGAGCTGACAAAGAAGGATCAGAGGATTCTTCTGATCGTTGGAGGAATAGAGGTATTCCTGCCATATAGCCTAGTTGAGGCCAAATCCTTTGTTGCAGTTGCAACAGCAGTAGAAGAAGGACAACCAGCTGTGAATGTCAAAGAGAAAGAAGAAATGGAACAAAAATTGACGTTTTCCCCAACAGAAGAAGAAGAGAATTCAACAAAATTGCTCAAAATTCTCAGCCAGGAAGATGAACAGGAGGTAACTGCAGTACTAAAGGCTATAGAAGAAGAAGCGGAAGAGGAAGAAACAGACAACATAGATTTTTTTGATCTGTATGAATAATTTGAATCCCTAGAGAAAAGGGTGACAGTGCAGAGAATTCACATCCAACAGATCAGGTTGGAGACAAAGGGAGAATACCAGTCCAAGGAGAAGTTGGAGGAAGCTGGAGATGCAGCAGCAGGAGAGCTGGAAGAAGAAAAGCTAAGCAACAACTCAGTGATGAGGTTGTAGAACTGAAGTCTGCAGCAGCAGGGAAAGCTAAGGCCGCAAGAGATGGAGAAAATAGTAGGGGGGATTGAGTTGATCTACCCATTGACAAGGAGGAAGAGTCACAACAGAGAAGACTTCTAGAGAGCCAACCATTGGAGAATTTAGATAGGAATATAGAAGAAATAAGGAGGTTGATGTTGAGGTCAGTGCAAGAATCTGTCAACAGGAAGAAGATGAACAGAAGAAAGCCTGCAAGAGAAGCAGGAAAGAAGCAACAACAACAGCAAGGAAGTGGAGCAGATGGACAATTCAAAAGAAAAGTTTGGGATCCAGGTGCATTTAAACAGAGCTGGGAATCTCATGAGAAGGAGATCATGAATTTTTTGCAGCAGTGGAGTATGATGTAGGAGCATCACTTCACCTAGCATGCACTGGCTAGCCAGCACATCACAGTGCACATTCAAGGAGAAGAGAGGCATCAACCCTCTCAATTTTCAAATTTCGAATTGTAATTAAATGAAAATTAATGTTTGTAAGGCTCGGAGAGACAAATCCATGCTTTTGAGCAGGAAAGAATTAGAGTTTCCTTTAATGGTTAACAGGCTGAGATCTAGATCCAATTCAGACTAGAAAACCATTGAATGTAATTCAATAAAATTTATGAGAATAGGTGAGATGGAGGGAAGAGATCGAGTAGCCCCCTTTTGTAATAAGATCTTTTGTATCTGTATTCATCAGAACTAGTAGGTAGAAAAGGAAGAGAGGAGAGAGTCAAGACTTTGTAGTAGTTTGAGCTTACCCAGATTATAACGTGCATTCTTATTAATACAAAGAGCAGTTTTTCCTGCACTTGAGTCTTTGTGTGTTTATGAATGAATATCTCTTTCATGTGTGAACGTTGTAGATGTATGTTAGATTTTGTCTGTGGGTGATAGATATATTTTCCTATCTATTTGTGAGTTTGTTGGTTTCAGTCCGGTTCTTTGTGGCTTCATGCAATATGTTGCATGATCAAATACTGAGGGTTCTGTAAGCTAGTGCAAGAGTGCACTTCTGAGTCCTGGGGAATTCGGACAGAGACATGTCAGGAGGGCACACCAGAGGAATCATTAATGCAAGGGGAGAAGCCTCAAGGTTGTTGAACACCTTGGAGGTGAAGGCTGTGCAGAGGAAGGCATAGAGAATATAGAATTGTGAGAATTCTGTGAAGCTATGTCAGGAGGGAATCGAGCGAATGCAAGGAGTGCACTGAGAAGAAATCTATTTTGAGTTGTGTAAGGAAAGTATCAAAGGAGAAGACACTTACAAAATTTCTGAGAATTTTGTGGAGTTCCTCCAGGTGGGTGTCGAGAGAGTGCAAGAGTATGCATAGAGAGAACTATTTGTCGAGTTCGAGGAAAAGAGTATCTAAGGAAGATACTCGCAGAGTTGTTGAGCATTATGTAGCTCAGGAAGGAGTGCTTGAGCGTAATTCTGCCATGAAGGCAGAAAATTTCCCTTTGAAAGAAAAGACGAGGGGTGAGTCCCTTAGAGACTGAGCTAGTTTGAGAAGCTTAGGACGAATAACACAACTGCGTGCAAGGACCCTGCAAGGAGTCACAAAGGCCAAGAAAACCCTTTGGAGGGTTTAGAGTTTGAGAAGCTCAAGAGGGGCAACGTTTTTATAAACACAGGTGAGACCAAAGGTCGTGGACTCGTAGGACAAAGAGCAAAGGTCGAGACCTTTGAAAAATCAGAAAACTTCCAAGGCAGGGAAGAAAGCACGAAGCTCAGGAGGAAGAGAAACAACTACCATTGGATCGGCACTGAGAGTGATCTGAACCGTCAGATCATAAAATATCTAAGAGAAGAGCACAAGAAGAGATCAGTCCATAGTCATTGGATTTGGAGTGCAGAGGCCCGTGAGCCGTTGGATCAAGTGGAGCTACGAGGAGGTTAATGATAGGACCATCTAGCTTTCGAAGTTCAAGAGAGATAGGGGTCGTTGATCCAACCTGATCAGAACCATTGGTTCTTTTTGGATATTGACAATCGAGATTTTCACGAGGAGTTGTTTCCGGAAACCCTGATATTCAAAACACCGATCATTGGGGATCGAGATTTCGGGGAAACGTGGGTCGGAGTTGACTCTCACAGAAAGTCCCGAAAGGTGAATCATTGATCGGATTGGGACCGTTGCTTGGTGGAAGACTTTGGGTCGTTGATCGAGGTTGCCGAACTTCAGGGATCGAAGGTTTGGAGAACAGTGGAGCACTGTTTGCGGATTCACCGAAACATGGGAATCCCGACGTGTGTCCAAGACCTAGGACCCAGGTCTGAGCGAAGGGTCATGTGAGTGGAAGGTAAGGAAAGGAGCCAAGAACCTTAGCCCTATTTCGAGTTTTGGGGATTGGAGGAACAAGGGTTCCTTGCAACCGGAATATCGAAAGCCAATTTTTGGTAGTGCCATTTGGGGTTAAGAGCGTGGTCACAAGGGTGGTCATGTGGAGGTAGGGCCTATCCCAAGGGCTAGTGTTCACACTGTCTGTAATTTCGACATAACGCCTAGAGTGCACGGCGGAAGCGTGGCAGGGTTTTATAGGACCTGCGCAAAGGGAGTTAAGGAGGACCTGTGGATCATTGGGGTTCCAACAAGGACCCGCTGAGCTACTCCAGCTTAGCACCAAGAGGATTTCGATCCAAAGCGAACCCTGTCAAGGTGTGGAGTAGGGGGTCTGCATCAATGACTTTCACATAACTCTTAGCATTTTCTCAATTCTTCCTTTTTAGTAACCTGTAACATTTCTCTTCATCTTTCTTTACTGGTGGTGTAGAGTTGCCTCTCTCTTCAATGATTCGGATGAGCTTGACAACTTTAACTCTTAATGTGACAACTTCTTCTTCAAGATTTTCACAATCTTCTTATTTCTTCATTATTTGGATCTTCATAACTTGTTTTGTTCTCTTTTCTTCTTCAAGTTGGGTCTTCAAGGAGATGATTTCTTCTTCAAGTCTTCTTTCTTGTTGACCAAATTCTGCTTCAAGATTGTTTAAGTCTTTAGATATTTCCATAAGATGACTTGTCAAAATTTATCCTCTCTTCTTTGCTTCCTTTATTTTTGATACTACTTCAACTTCCAAACATTGCTTCTCTTTCAAATGATCTTTAAGGGTTTCTTCAATCACTCTGGCTTCTTCTAGCCGAGCTTTTGTATTTATGACAACCTTCCTAACTTCTCTAGTACCTTCCTTTAACCTGATCAATTCTTCCTTGAGGGACTTGTTTTCCATTCTTTCCTTATTTAGCTCACTTAAAGAATTTATTAGTTCAGCCTCAAAATCCACTACACCTACTTCACAATCTTGTTCTTCTGAATCTGTATGACATAATGAGAATCTTTCTTTTTGTTCAACTTCAGCATATTCTTTATTCTGATTAGCATACTCTAGTTCTGCGATAAGACGATATTCCTTGAAGTAGAGATTATGTAGCTTATCCCAAAGTTCTTTGGATGATGAGCATTTTCCCACTTTGTATTTTATCAGATCATGTAATCCTTCCAAGATGAAATCCATTACAATTTTGTTGTTTCTCTTCAATTTATTCTTGGCTGAAGTATTTGGTTTCTTTGAAGTGGTGTATCCTATAATAATTGATTACCAAACATCAAATCCTTTTGCCTATAAAAATGGTTTCATTCTTGTGCTCCATATTTCATAGTTCATACCATTCTGACCATTAAACATTGACACTCCATTCTTAGTGCAATCCATGATCTACCTTCTAGTGGTTAAACCGATTTTTGAAGGACCTTCTCTAATACCAATTGTTGAAATACTGAGAGGGGGGGTGAATCAGTATGAACACTTTTTACCACTTTCAATCACAATATATAAACTTCAACTTTATCAACAATATTCAATAGTTTATCACTTATGTGTTTAGTATATTATTGCATCATAAGCAATATCATTCATCAATGCATAATAAACAACCACAGATACACAGTACACCAAAATTTTCATTGAAACCCAAATGGGAGAAAACCACATAATGATTTCTTATACATATCAAGAATACATTCATAGGAAGCACCAACTTCCAAATTTTCCAGCACCAACTGGAAGGAGGCTTCATCCCCCTTTTTACAGGATCCAACTTGAAGGAAGCTACAACTCCCTGAATTCTCCAGCTACAACTAGAAGGAGGCTCCAACCTCCTAGTTTACAGGCTCCAACCTGAAGGAAGATACAACTCCCTGAGTTCTCCGACTCCAACAAGAAAGAGGCTACCACCCCCTAATTTACAGGCTCCAACCTAAACGAAGCTCCAACTCCCTATATTCTTTGACTCCAACCTAAAGGACGCTACGGCCCCCTTTCTTTTCCCTGTCCTGTCACCCTAGAATATAAATTTAGACTCAACCTGTCACTACCACTGATACTATCATCGCCATTGTCAGTGATACATCAACATGTTATCGCCACTCTCACTGCCATTGTCACTCTCACTACCACTATCAGTGTCACTATCATTGTCACCAATATACCATCATCAACCAACTATAACCAAATCGACTCACATGGATACCAAAACCATCACCAAGATGTGAATCCACCCATATGCCATAACCAACATGTGTTATATCCATACACCATGTACCATATCCATCAACCATGTACCATATCCATCAACCATGTACCAAAACTTGTACCATATCATGCATCAACCATGTACCATGAGTTGTGCCTTATCCACATACGATATCACTCATGATATGTTTCAATCATGCCATACACCATGTACCATAGGATATGTCTCAACCATATACCATATCACTTATGATATGTCTCAATCAAGTACCAAAATATGTGAATCATACATATGCCAAAAACTTTCCTTAAGCATGTGCCAACGTGACCATCACATATATCAAACTAGATACCAAGATATGCCTCTAATAATGTACCATGGCATCATCAAGATGTGTCTCAATATGTACCAACATCATCAAGACATGCCTCAATATTGTACCATAACATCACCAAACATAACCCTCAAACATGCATATAGACACACCTTTAAACATGTAGCCACCCTGTTGTATCCAATCTCAGACATACATACCTTTCTATGCATCAACAACCTGGTACAAGCATCATTCCTTAGATTTTCCTTAGCCTCGTTGGACAACGACTATACTCACATGGGGCCTTGTGTGACAGGCACTAACTAACCTGTGGGGGTGCCTCACATGACACCCTAGGCCTGACCTGTGGGGGTCAACTGAACTAGGGTTTATCATAAAACCTTCTCTCCCCTCTACATTCTTGAAAATTTCACCTTCACACTTCCTTCATTACCTCATATTCTCTCCCATGGATTCGCCAAACAGATCAAGTGTGCTCACATAGAAAATATTCAATATAGTTTTGTGTATACAAATGAGAGGTTTATTGAAGTGTATTTATATTTTTTCTAAGTAACTTGTTTCCTTATATTTAGGGCTTCTTGTTATAACTACTTTACCCTTAATTAATGACTTGTAACATCTTGTTATAACCATTTAGGGGCTTCTTAACCATTCTTCTGGGCTTCCAACTTCATAACCTCATAACTCCTCAATTGTGAGGAACTACGTGATGTACCACCTACCATTGGAAACATCATGAAGAGGACTATCCATATATGAGTTTGTTACCTGCATTTACATTGTACTTCATTTTCTTATTCCTCAAACACCTTCGGGCTTCATGATCACACCTATGGGGCTTCTTGTCAACTTATTCAAATGCACCCATCACATCTGTTGACATCAATGACAACCACTTTTTTTGACATCAATGGCAACCAAATTACCAACAATGTCTTCCAAAACTTTGATGTTTGAAATGCAACTGTCATGGCTTCCAAGAAAAAAAATAAGTACAGGAAGGAAAATAACTCTTCAAGCATTTTGGTGTGAGATACATAACACTGACCAAGATGGTCCCATTGTAGGAAGGAATGAAACTCTTTAGGAATTTTGTTGTGAGATATATAACACTGACCATGATGGTTGAGATGGGGTTCACTGTGAATACATTGGTTAATATGACTTGGCTTCCAAGATCAACGACAATTGCAGGAAGGAATAGAAATCTTGAGGCATTTTTGTGTAATATACATAATGTTGACCAAGATTGTCCTGTTATAGGGAGGAATAAAACTCTTCAAGAATTCTAGTGTGAGATACATAACACTAACCAAGATGGTCGAGATAAGGTTTGATGTAAATATGTTGGTTAATATGACTGAACAAGACATGGATGATCTAGGCATGATAATCGTTGAGATATGTTGTATTCATCAACCTCTAGTTGGGGAGAAATAGGGCATTAAATATGCAATTAGGGTAGAAAAAAGGGGGTTGGACGAGTAAGAAATAAAAATGATAGAACAACCTTAAATGGATGTTGATGGAAAACACAAGATTGATGACAATGAAAGATTTGACACATGGTGTAGGAAGGTAATGCCTATACACATCCAATAGTTTATGTAATGAATTTATCTACTATCGTCCTTTTTATATGCCATTGTAGGATTGTAGTTTTGTCTACATTGCATTTCACATCAAGAGTAAGTTATTTTGGTAGTAAATGTTTCACAAATAGATTTCATTTTCCGGGAGTAAGTTACTTTTCCAGAGAAAACATTTTCTCTTAACCAAGGCACAACACAAAGCACCTTTGTTTGGCTGTCTATAACCATTTAACAATGCCCAACATGACACATTTTCTTGGTTGTCTATAACCATTTAGTAATTCCCAACACAATTAATATATGGGAGGATTTTTTTGATATTATGGTAGTTATGGGAGGTATTAACCTCTACGTGTAACCTTTGATTAGACTAGAATATTTTGGGAAGCAAGACAAACCCTAAAACGTTGGATAATAACCCTAGAAGACATGTCGGCTCAAGAGAATATTTAATATTGAGTTATTAGCCTCTAGAAAAAGAAGTCAGTCAAGTCAAGTGAGATAGAGCAGTATAAATAGAGGGAACTAGAGCTCATTTGGCATAAGAATAGTGGTGCATAAGTTTGGAGGAGTGCAACTGCAACTGTTGCAACTAGGATTTTGGATTTTGGTTGGACTTGGTCTCTTGGTTATGGTTTGGACTTTCTGCTTGGTTTTTGGGTATTCTTTCTTGGTGCTCTACCCTTGTAGAAAGGTGTGATATCCTTGGTTGGCTATTGTCTACTACCATAATTATTTTATCTGTCAAGGTTAAGGTGCTCAGGGGTGGCATTTGTGCCTATGTTTGGGTGAAAATATTGTTATATTGTCTATGGAAAAATGAGCACATCCTTTTCATTCTAATAGGTTATGGGCCCACACTATTTTCAGATAGTCTAACCACTAGAAGATATATTGAGAAGTTATTTGTTAAGCTTGGTGAGGCACAAGTTACAGTTGCAGCTAGGTTTTCTGATTATGCAGCTGCAACAAACCTTAACCCTTGTGTTCGAGCACTTATGATGAAAAGTTTGACCTAATTCCTTGTCATCCTAGTGCTCCCTAGCCTAGCTCACATATTGGTACTCTCATCTAGAAAAATTGTCAGTTTTGAATTCTTGGTCAAATTCAAAGTCAAATTTTGAGTGGTCAAAGTCAAAGTTTGATTGATCAAAGTCAAAGTCAAAGGTTGACTTCTGCTCAAATTCATTTTGTGACCAAATTTGAAATTTTAGAGTTTCTAGATTGTTCTAATCATTGAATCTTTTGATTGAGTTTCTAATCTCTTCTTGTCAAGATGGTATCTAATTTCAGATTGGAAGACAAGTTGGACGATGCTATAAGGTTTCAAAGGTATGGATTTGTATATGTTATCTAAGTTGTATCATCTAGAAAAACATGAGTGTGCTTTTAGGGAAAGTACTAGAGACCTTTTCCAAGCTATAATCTTAGATTCAGTGCATTCAGGGGAACAAGCGCACCCTCCATAGTAGTTGAGGCTTCAGGTTCCAAGTTTGATTAAATTGTTAAGCTTCAAATTTGTTTATATCAAGGGTGATAGTTGCTACATTACAAATTGTGAAAGTAATCTTTGAAAGGTTCTATTATTTCTAGGTACAATGAATACTTGAATGCATATGAATACCATTGATATAGATTCTTATTGTACTTGTTCGTAAGTTGAACTAAAATCTCCTCTAGATAGATATTTCTTGTTTTCTCTTGTTTTTCTTGTTCCAGAAAAGTAACCTTGTGATGAACAATCCTTGCAGAAGTTGTCATAGAAGAATTTTAGAAGGTTGGCACAACTTCCAGATGGCCAGCAATCAGAACAAATAGAAACAAACTTAAATATACTCAAAGGATTCAAACTCGAAGGAAGACAAGAATCAAAAGGAAACCAAAATAGGCTCGTGACACTTTGCAGAAAGAAAAGAGAGATGCAATAGATGAAAGCATGTACTCTCTCATATGGAGGAAGTTGATCATAGAATTAAAAAAGAAGACCATGCATATTGCTCATTTAGGCATGAAGCTGGGATTAGGAGGGAGCTAATCCCCAATGATATGATCCATTGAAGAATCCATGAATACCATGAAGTATATGTCCATGTTCTTCATTGGAAGTAGAAACTATGATAAGTAGCACGTGTTCATCTTGACTCTAGAATAAGTATTCTTCGAAAAGAAGCCTTGAATATCCTTGGTTGTCCATCTACATTTATGTTCCTATGACAAAAGTTTGGATCCTTCAAGAAAGAAGGAAATGTAATTTATATAAGATTCCATGGACTCCAACATTAAAGAAAAACATAAGGAAGAACATGAAGATTCCAAGAAAGAAAGAAAAAACAAAAAAAAACAATTGAACTAGTTTGAATCTAGTAGAAGCATTCAAGCAGAACGAATCGAAGGAAGTTGTGATGAAGAAAAATGTATGTGAGAAATAAAATACTTGAGCATTAATAGATACAAGGCAAGACTCAACGACAGAGGGTTCTCCTGGAAGGAGGGAGAAGACTATGATGATAGCTTGTTCCAGTAACCAGACATACCTCTACCTGAGCCATTATATCTCTTGCTGTATCCATGGGTTGGAGTTTACATCATATGAATGTAAATAATGTTCTTCTCAACGGAGTAATTGAATAATCATATGTAGAGAAACCTCAAGGTTTTGAGGTATACCAGAAAGAGACCCTTATATTAAGATGGAAGAAGACCTTGTATATCCATGGAAAACTACCATGATGATAGATCTGAAGAATTTGAGGGACTCTAATCCAGTAGGCCCATATTTGTATTGAAAAATAATTGGATCATTAATGTATTTGGAGAATACTCAGCCAGATATTTTCCCTGTGGGACGTTTGAGTTATGATATACAACTGCATGGATTGGGCAGGGAGTGTAGATGACAAAAAAAGTGTTACTCGGATATGCTTCAGTTTGAGCTTTTCCATGATGTCATGGGCTAGGATGAAACTAAAGTATGTTGCACTCAACACTATAGAAGCGGAGTATATTGCAGCTTGTGATGCTTGTACGAAAGAAGTGTGGCTCTGTAAGTTGGTTTCTGGAATATTTGATCAGGTGTTGAATTCAACCATGATATATTGTGATGATCGGAGCTATGTGAAGATTTCAGAGAACCCATTGTTCCATGACATGTTGAAGCACATTGAGATCAAGAATTATATTCTCCATGATAAAGTCCATAGGGGAGAAGTGGTTATCCATGATGTCTCCACAAATGAGCAGATAGCAGATATTTTGGTAAAGCCTCTATCCAATATGAAAAGTTTGCATACTTAAGGGAAAAGTTGGGGCTCGTGGAGACGAATTCCTTATTGAAAAAGGAAGTGATTACTCCCAGTTTGGGAGAGAACACTGATATTTTTTTTATTTATGGACAGTCATTTTCCAGTTTGGAAAATGGTCTAGGTTGAGAAGTTCCTTTACAGTCCGGAAAGTGGTTCAAGATTTCTAATGTAAAGTCATTTTCCAGTTCGGAAAATGGTCTAGATCCGATAATCATTTTTGTAATGAAAATGGTCTGATAGATTGTTGATGTACCATAGAAATTGAGTCCCCTTGTGGCCAGTGTGGGGGAATGCTCTAAGACAATCATTCTTCTTGGAAGTCACTCTAAGTAGTGGTCAAGTAGAATGGTCTACCTCATCGAGCAATCATTATTTTGAAGTTCACAGTTGTGATCAGTTTCAAAGAATGGTATGTTTTAGAGGTTGATGCAGGACAACCATTTCCATAGGAAATGGTTCGGACAATCATTCCCTAGGGAAGGATAATTCTCTCTAGGTTGCATTGCGATTAGTGTTGAAGGAATGGCCCATTTAGGTGAATCATCTAGGTTCAACAATCAGGGACAAGAATTCCCTAGGGAAGACTCATTCTCTCCAGGTTGCACTATGATTAGTGTCAGAGGAATGGCCTAGTTAGGTGAATGGTCCAGGCTCAGAAATCAGGGATAGTTATTCTTATATGCTTGGGAAGAATAGTCCAAATATCCCATGGCTGATGTTTTACTTTCTGAGGGTAGATGCTCTTCTAGATATCATAGATGTGAGTGGAAGAATGGCCAAGATGACTCTGTTTGTATCATGATATTGTTTATGTAGGTTTATATTGGATGATATGATTGTTGTGGAGATTGTATATCTATGGACAATAGTTGTATGGTATAGTGGTGGATGTGATCCACTGGTAGTGACTATGTTTCACTGGTTAGTAGTGGTGTGCTACTAGGAGTGGTTGTGTACCAATGTATAGTAGTTGTATACTATTGTATACATAGTTGTGCTCTATTGGATGACATTATAGAAGAAATATGCTACTATCTGAGTGCCATGGAGACTACCACTAGTGTTGGAGTTGATTTCCAACTAGATAGATACTCAGTGTGTTGGTGGACATACATTCTCTAAGCGGAGAATAGTCCAAAAATAATAGATTTCTAGTGGACATGCATTATTTCTATGGAGAATGGTCCAGGTTGACAATTTGTTGACAATTTTAGTAAGGCACAAATTGTGGCTTGATTAGGAAAATGGTTTGGGACCGATATTTTCTAAGGCATATAGGTAGAGATGGATCTATATGGTACATATGATCCGATTAGAAAATAGTCTGAGACTGACATTCCTGTAGGAATGGTCTCTGTAGTCCATGGCGTAGATTTCAAGATTTGTTGGGACAATCATTCTTCTAGGACGTATGTCCGGATTAGAAGAATGGTCCTTGTATCACTCTTTGGAGTGAGTTACTTATTCAACATCATGCTCGATTAAAAAGATGGAGTATGGCTTCGAGAGATGATGCAGTTGATGTTATCAGATGAAAATGAAAGTGATGATCTTTGATCCAGGTGGATATCAATGGCCAACCACCTTTTCCAACTGGCTCAAAACAGTTTTCTGCCAATTTTGGTAATTTACTATTTTTAGCAGTTTCTAACTTCCAGGGCCATTTTGAGGCCCTAAACGATGTTTTTTGGGAAAACAGGTTTGCAATATGTAAGTTACATCAATATTTGACCTGAAATGAATCTCCACGACAATACCTTTCCAACGGGCTATCATGCGCCTAAAATGGAGATTGTATGCAAAAGTTACAACCCCGAGAAGTTGATGTACTAACTTACCCAAACGGGGCCCACGTGACTTTTGGCGCTTCATCTCCTAGGGTTAGGTTTTTGAATGTATAGGGTTTTGGGCATTCCTATCTATTGTAAAAATTCCTTCAAAGCCTCATTGTAATTATCTTCTTGTGAATGCGAGTAGCCGTCACATCTCTTATTAGAGATAAGATGCCACCATTCTATCGAGTCTTTCACTTTGTATTTTTACAGTCTCTGTACATTTATTTCATTAATAGGAATTGTGTATTGTTGTATATTCGTGTTTATGGTTGCATCTCTGATACATTTCTTTTATATTATTGGATATCCACGATATCTCTGTGCATTTATTTATTATATATCTGCTCTCATTTCATGTTGAAAATAATCTGGATCAGTGGTATCAGAGCAGGTTGCTCTTGATCATTTTTTTAGTGCATGTCCCCAATGAGGTCCGAGCATAGCTAGTTGGGTCTCGAGCTTGTCTCTCTTGAGGAAAATCGCTCTTGCACACCCAAGAAAACCTCAATGGTGAAAGAAAATAAAAACAACGGAGTAGACAATCCTATCAATCTGTTGCTTGAGAAAGATCTCACGCGACAGAGGGACGAAATGATGGAGAATTTTTCCCACATCCTTCAATGCCTACCGATAGCAACTAACGCATATTCATTAAACAATCACTTTGGAATAACCTCGCCTTTCAAGGTACAAGTTAATTTTGATATTCCTATATTTGAAGGACAAATAGATGTAGAAGCCTTAGTCAAATGGTTAACTCTGTTAGAAGGTTATTTCTTTGTTCACAATTTTTCCGACAGAGAAAATATCACCTTCACACTCTTTAAAGCTCTCCCTCATGTCAAACATTGGTGGGAAACTTACTAGGAGCAAAGTTCCACAGAGGAGTTTGGAATATATGGGTCAAGCCCACTTAGGGATTTTTTGTGGATGTAGTAAAGGAATAGTATTACCTTGTTGGAAACTATGAGGACCGGTACATGAGATGGACCACATTGCGGCAAGAGAGGGGCCAAGCAGCTCCAAAGTTCACCAATACCTTCCATACCTTGTGCACCAAGATGGGTATCAAAGACTCTAAACGACATTTGGTTCTGAAATACTGTGGGGCTCTACACAGATACATCCAAACTAAAATGGATTTTCTGAACATCTCATCACTTAGTGTTGCTGATCGATATGTTGTTAAAATCGAGTATAAATTTAAGCACCAGAACAAACGGGAGTTCGGGTCTGCAAATCCGCAACAACCAAAGTATGACAAAGACGGCCCTAGAAAACAGTCTCTCGAAAACTAGTCCAAACCACAGGAAAAGAAAGGTCATGGGAAGACAAAGAAGGAAACCAAAAAATGGTGTGATTTCCACAAAATCCCTTGGCACAAAACCGATGAATGTCGCTCAAAATAGTCATTGGTGGCCGAGATCAAAGACAAGCAGCCAAATCCTGATTCTGAATCTGATTCTGAAAATACTATAAAAAGATAGATCATCGACACAGACCCCACTTTTATTGTTGCGACCGCAACAATTCAACCAGAAGAACCAACAGATCCTAAAGAGGGGGAGCATCTTATTCATTCACAGATGTGGGTGAAGGGGACCCTGCTGCATTTTATTGCTGATAGCGGAAGCCAAAAGAACCTGATCTGAGCAGAGGTCGTAAAACAAACGGGAATGTCGAAAATACCACACCAGCAACCATACAACATTGAGTGGCTTCGCCAAGGATGAGATCTTCATGTCAGTCAACAATGTCGATTTTCATACGTCATCCATCCCTTCAAGGATGAGGTATTATGTGATGTTGCCCCACTAGATGTTTGTGATGTTCTCTTGGGCCTGCCATAAATGTGGAGACTTCATGTTGTTTATGAGTCTCGACCCTGCAGTGTCATTGCTTCTATGGGGGGTCATCTCTATAGAATAACAGAGGTAGTTTTGACTATTATTCCACCTAAATAGTGTCGCAAGGTAGTATCTCATACTACAAAATTTAGCTTCTTCACAATTTGTTCAAAAGGTGAACAGAAGGATACTACAACCACTACAGCCTTGGCCCAAGCACCTTCTATCCAACAAAAGAAGGTCTACAAGATTACAACAAAGTGTAAAGATTCCTTATACACCAAAGAATATCATGTATCCATACTGGTTAAAAATTTCCAACCCTTCCAGCCACATGTTCATGATAACCTTCAACAAGCTAAGCAACACAACTTCTCCAATAAGGCAAGCAATTCATCAAGATGTTGATTCAGCAGATGTTTTTCCCTCTCCCCTGGGAACTCAACGTAATGGAGACCATTGCTTCCTAAGGAGGAAGGATTGATCTATATGGATATCGTTGGCCACCCACCTTTTCCAACTATCTCAAAACAGTTTTCTCGTAATTTTGGTAATTTAATATTTTTAGTAATTTTTAACTTCCGCGGTGATTTTGAGGCCCTAAACGATGTATTTTGGGAAACTATGTTTGCAATATAAATTTTATTTGATATTGCACCTCAAAATGACTATCCACGAAGATACCTTTCCAACGATATATCATGCGCCTAAAACAGAGATCGTATGCAAAAGTTACGACCCTGGAAAGTTGATGTACTAACTTACACAAACGGGGCCCACATGAATTTTGGCTCTTCATCTCCTAGGGTTAGGTTTTTGGATGTCTAGGGTTTTTTGCATTCTTATATATTGTAAAAATTCCTTCAGAGCCTCTTTGTAATCATCTTATTGCGAATGCGAGTAGCCGTCACATTTCTTCTCAGAGATAAGCTGCCACCATTCTAGTGAGTCTTTCACTCTAAATTTTTACAATCTCTGTACATTTATTTCATTAATAGAAATCATGTATTATTGTATATCCATGTTTATGGTGTCATCTTTGATACATTTATGTTATATTATTGGATATCCTCGATATCTCTGTGCATTTATTTATTATATCTCCGCTCTCATTTCATGCCGAAAATAATCTGGATCAGTGGTATCAGAGTAGGCTGCTCTTGATCGTTTTTCAGTGCATGTCCCTGACGAGGTCCGAGTATAAAAAGTTGGGTATAAAGCTTGTATATCTTGAGTAAAATCGCTCTTGCACACCCAAGAAACTCTCAATGGTGGAGAAAAATAAAAACGATGGAACAGACGATCCTATCAATATGTTGCTTGAGCAAGGTCTCACGCAACAGAGGGACGAAATGATGGAGAATTTTTCCCACGTCCTTCAATGCCTGCCAATAGAAACATGCACATCTTCATCAAACAACCACTTTGGAGGCACCACTCCTTTCAAGGTACAAGCTAATTTTAATATTCCTGTATTTGAAGGACAAATAGATGCACAAGCCTTAGACAAATGTTTAACTTTGCTAGAAGGTTATTTCTTTGTTCACAATTTTTTCGACAGAGAAAAGATCACCTTCGCACTCCTTAAATCTCTACCTCATGTCAAGCATTGGTGGGAAACTTAATACGAGTGAAGTTCCACAGAGGAGTCTGGAATATATGGGGCCGAACCCACTTGGGATTTTTTTTGTGGATGCGGTAAAGGGATAGTATTACCCTGTTGGCAACTATGGGGACTAGTACATGAGATGGAACACACTGCAAAAAGAGAGGGGCCAAGAAGTTTCGGAGTTCACCAATACCTTCCATACCGTGCGCACCAAGCTAGGTATCAAAGACTCTGAATGACATTTAGTTTTAAAATACCGTGGGGCTCTACACAGATACATCCAAACTTAAATGAATTTTCTGGACATCTCATCACTCGGTGTTGCTTATCGATATGCTGTTAAAATTGAGTACAAATTTAAGCACCAGAACAAATGGGAGTTCAGGTCTGCAAATCCACAACAACCAAAGTATGACAAAGATGACCCTAACAAATAGTCCCCCGAAAACTAGTCCAAGCCATGGGAAAAGAAGGGTCATGGGAAGACAAAGAAGGAAACCGGAAAATGGTGCAATTTCCACAAAATCCCTTGGTACAACACCGATGAATGTTGCTCAAAATAGTCATTTGTGGTCGAGATCAAAGACAATGAGCTGAACCCTGATTCAAAATCTGATTCTGAAAATACTGGTAAAAGAAAGATCATCGACATAGACCCCACTGCTATTGTTGTGACTGCAACAATTCAACTGGAAGAACCAACATATACTGAAGAGGGGGAGTGCCTTTTTCATTCACAGATGTCGGTGAAGAGGAACCTACTGCATTTTATTGTTGATAGCATTAAAAGAACCTCATCTCAGTAGAGGTCGTCAAATAGTTGGGATTGTCGACAATACCACACCCGCAGCCATACATCATCAGGTGGCTTCGCCAAGGACGAGATCTTTGTGTCAGCCAGCAGTGTCGATTTTCATATGACATCCAACCCTTCAAGGATGAGGTATTATGTGATGTTTCCCCACTAGATGTCTGTGATGTTCTCTTGGCTATCCATATATGTGGATATGCCATGATCTTTATTAGTCTCGACCTTGGAGTGTTATTTTTTCTCTGGGGGGGAATCTCTACAGAATACTAGAGGTAGTTCCGACTACTGTTCACCTAAACAGTGCCGCAAGGTAGTATCTCATACTACAAAATTTAGCTTCTTCACAATCTGTTAAAAAGGTGAACAAAAGGATACTGCAACCACTAAAGCCTCGACCCAAGAACCTTCTATCCAACAGAAGAAGGTCGACAAGATTGCAGCAAAGCGTAAAGATTCCTTCTGCACAAAAGAATCTCATGTATCCAGACTAGTTAAAAAGGTCCAACCCTTCCAACCACATGTTTGTGACAACCTTCAAAAAGATAAGCAACGCAATTTCTCCAACAAGGAAAGCAGCTCATCAAGATGCAAATTCAGTAGATGCTTTTCCCTCTCCCCCGAGCACCCACCTTTTTCGACTGGCTCAAAACAGTTTTCTAGCAATTTTGGTAATTTACTATTTTTAGCAATTTTTAACTTCCGGGGCCATTTTGAAGCCATAAATGATGTTTTTTGGGAAAATAGGTTTATTGTTTTTCAGTTCCTTCTATATTGCACCCAAAATGAATCGCCACGACGATACCTTTCCAACAGGCTATCATGCGCCTAAAACGAAGATCGTATGCAAAAGTTACGACCCCAGGAAGTTGATGTAATAACTTACCCAAACGAGGCCCACATGACTTTTGGCGCTTCATCTCCTGGGGTTAGGTTTTTGGATGTCTAGGGTTATTTAAATTACTGTCTATTGTAAAAAGGCCTTCAGAGCCTCATTGTAATCATCTTCTTTCGAATGCAAGTAGCCGTCACATCTCTTCTCAGAGATAAGCTGCCACCATTCTAGCGAGTCTTTCACTCTATATTTTTACAGTCTCTATACATTTATTTCATTAATAGAAATCGTGTATTATTGTATCTACGTGTTTATGGTTTCATATTTGATACATTTCTGTTATATTATTGGATATCTGCGATATCTCTGTGCATTTATTTTTTATATCTCCTCTTTCATTTCGTGCCAAAAATAATCCGAAACAATGGTATTAGAGTAGGTTGCTCTTGATCATTTTTTCAGTGCATGTCCCCGATGAGGTCTAAGTATATAAAGTTGGGTCTTGAGTGTGTCTCTCTTGAGGACAATCGCTCCCGCACACCCAAGAAACCCTCAATGGTGGAAGAAAATAAAAACGACGGAGTAGACAATCCTATCAATCTGTTGCTTAAGTAATCTCTCATGCGACAGAGGGACGAAATGATGGAGAATTTTTCCCACATCTTTCAACATTGTCCAATAGAAACACATGCATCTTCATAAAACAACCAATTTTGAGGAACCTCCCCTTTCAAGGTACAAGTTAATTTTGATATTCCTGTATTTGAAGGACAGATAGATGCAGAAGACCTAGACAAATGGTTAACTCTGCTAGAAGGTTATTTCTCTATTCATAATTTTTCTGACAGAGAAAAGATCACCTTCGCACTCCTTAAAGATCTCCTTCATGTCAAACATTGGTGCGAAACTTACTGGGAGCAAAGTTTCACAGAGGAGTCTAGAATATATGGGGCCGAGCTCACTTGGGACTTTTTTGTGGATGCGGTAAAGGAACAGTATTACCATGTTGGCAACTACGAGGACCAGTACATGAGATGGAGCATGCTACGGTAAGATAGGGACCAACTTGTTCTATAGTTCACCGATACCTTCCAGATATTGCACACCAAGCTGGGTATCAAAGACTCCGAACGAAATTTGGTTTTGAAATACAATGGGGCTCTACACAGATACATCCAAACTATAATGGATTTTCTGGACATCTCA
The DNA here is from genome assembly GCA_009831015.1 of Picea engelmannii. Lineage (NCBI taxonomy): Eukaryota > Viridiplantae > Streptophyta > Pinopsida > Pinales > Pinaceae > Picea > Picea engelmannii. The sequence continues at coordinate 45,740 of ML814111.1, read as the reverse complement.
TCACTCGGTGTTGCTTATTGATATGCTGTAAAAATCGAGAAGAAATTTAAGCACCAGAACAAATGGGATTTCAGGTCTACAAATCCACAACAACCAAAGTATGAAAAAGACTTCCCTAACAAACAGTCTCCCAAAAACCAACCAAATCCATAGGAAAAGAAGGGTCACGGGAAGACAAAGAAGGACACCAGAAAATGGTGTGATTTCCGCAAAAGCCCTTGGCACAACACTTATGAATGTCGCTCAAAATAGTCATTGGTGGTTGAGATCAAAGACAAGGATCCGAACCCTTATTCAGAATCTGATTCTGAAAACACTGGTAAAAGACAAATCATCGATGCAGGCCCCACTGCTATTTTCGTGACCGCAACAATTCAACCAGAAGAACCAACAGATCCTGAAGAGGGGGAGCGCCTTTTTCATTCACAGATGTGGGTGATGGGGACCCCGTTGCATTTTATTGTTGATAGAGAAAGCCAAAAGAACTTGATCTGAGCATAGGTCATCAAACAGTTGGGAATGTCGACAACACCACACCCACAACCATACAACATCGGGTGGCTTCGCCAAGGACGAGATCTTCGTGTCAGCCAGCAGTGTCGATTTTCATACGGCATCCAACCCTTCAAGGATGAGGTATTATGTGATTTTTCCCCACTAGATGTTTGTGATGTTCTCTTAGGCCCACCATATATGTGGATATGCCATGTTGTTTATGAGTCTCGACCCCGCAGTGTCATTGTTTCTTTGGGGGGTCATCTCTACAGAATACCAGAGGTAGTTCCGGTTACTGTTCCACCTAAACAGTGCCGCAAGCTAGTATCTCATACTACAAAATTCATCTTCTTCACAATATGTTCAAAAGGTGAACAAAAGGATACTGCAACCACTACAGCCTCGGCCCAAGCACCTTTTATCCAACAAAAGCAGGTCGAGAAGATTACAGCAAAGTGTAAAGATTTCTTCTGCACAAAATAATATCATGTATCCAGACTGGTTAAAAAGGTCCAACCCTTCCAGCCACATGTTCGTGACAACCTTCAACAAGCTAAGCAACGCAACTTCTCCAACAAGCCAAGTAGCTCATCCAGATGCAGATTCAGCAAACACGTTTCCCTCTCCGTCGGGCACTCAATGCGATGGAGACCATTTCTTCTTAAGTAGGTAGGATTGATCCAGGTGGATATCGGTGGCAATCCACCTTTTCCAATTGGCTCAAAATAGTTTTTTGGCAATTTTGGTAATTTACTATTTTTAGCAGTTTTTAACTTTCGGGGCCATTTTTAGGCCCTAAATGATCTTTTTTGGGAAAAGAGGTTTTCAATATGGAAGTTCCTTTGATATTGGGCCTAAAATGAATATCCACGACGATACCTTTCCAACGGGCTATCATGCACCTAAAACGGAGATCGTATGCAAACGTTACGACCCCGAGAAGTTGATGTACTAACTTACCCAAACGGGGCCCACATGACTTTTTGTGCTTCATCTCCTAGTGTTAGGTTTTTGGATTTCTAGGGTTTTTGGCATTTCTGTATATTGTAAAAAGGACTTCAGAGCCTCATTGTAATCATGTTCTTGCAAATGCGAGTATCCGTCACATCTCTTCTTAGAGATAAGTTGCCACCATTCTAGCGAGTCTTTCACTCTGTATTTTTACAGTCTTTGTACATTTATTTCATTAATAGAAATCTTGTATTACTGTATCTCTGTGTTTATGGTTGCATCTCTGATACATTTTTATTATATTATTGGATATCTGCGACATCTCTATGCATTTCCTTATTATATCTCTGCTCTCATTTCGTGCCGAAAATAATCTAGATCAGTGGTATCAGAGCAGGCTGCTCTTGATCGTTTTTCAGTGCATGTCCCCGACGAGGTCCGAGTATAGCAAGTTGGGTCTCGAGCTTGTCTCTCTTGAGGACAATCGCTCTCCCACACCCAAGAAAACCTCAATGGTGGAAGAAAATATAAACGATCTAGCAGATGATCCCATCAATTTGTTGTTTGAGCAAGCTCTCACGCAACAGAGGGACGAAATGATGGAGAATTTTTCCCACATATTTAAACGTCTATCGATAGAAACAGGCGCATATTCATCAAACATCCACTTTGGAGGCACCTCGCCTTTCAAGGTACAAGTTAATTTTGATATTCCTGTATTTGAAGGACAGATAGATGCAGAAGCCCTGGACAAATGGTTAACTCTGCTAGAAGATTATTTCTCTGTTYACAATTTTTTTGACAGAGAAAAGATCACCTTCRCACTTCTTAAAGATCTCCCTCATGTCAAACATTGGCGGGAAACTTATTGGGACCAAATTTCCATAGAGGAGTCAGGAATATATGGGCCGAGCGCACTTGGGATCTTTTTGTGGATGCGATAAAGGAACARCATTACCTTGTTGGAAACTATGAGGACCAGTACATGAGATGGACCACACTGCAGCAAGAGAGGGGCCAAGMAGTTCTAGATTTCACCAATACCTTCCATACCTTGCGCACCAAGTTGGGTATCAAAGACTCCGAACGAMATTTGGTTTTGAAATACCGTGGGGCTCTACACAGATACATCCAAACTCAAATGGATTTTCTAGACATCTCATCACTCGGTGATGCTTATCGATATGCTATTAAAATCAAGAAGAAATTTAAGCACCAAAACAAATGGGAGTTCAGTTCTGCAAATCCACAACAACCAAAGTATGACAAAGACAGCTCTAACAAACAGTCTCCCGAATACCAGTCCAAGCCACAGGAAAAGAAGCGTCACGGGAAGACAAATAAGGACACCGAAAATGGTGCAATTTCCACAAACACCGATGAATGTCGCTCAAAACAGTCATTGATGGCCGAGATCAAAGACAAGGAGTCAAACCATGATTCAGAATCTGATTCTAAAAATAATGGTAAAAGACAGATCATCGACCCAGACCCCACTATTATTGTCGCGACTGCAACAATTCAACCAGAGGAACCAATAGATATTGAAGAGGGGGAGCACCTTTTTCATTCACAGATGTGGGTGAAAGGGACCCCGCTGCATTTTATTATTGATAGTGGAAGCCAAAAGAACCTTATCTCAACAGAGGTCATCAAACAATTGGGATTGTCGACAACACCACACCCACAGTCATACAACATCGGGTGGCTTTGCCAAGGATGAGATCTTCATGTCAGCCAGTAGTGTCGATTTTCATACGGCATCCAGCCCTTCAAGGATGAGGTATTATGTGATGTTTTCCCACTGGATGTCTGTGATGTTCTCTTGGGCCAGCCATATATGTGGAGATGCCATGTTGTTTATGAGTCCCGCAGTGTCATTGCTTCTTTGGGGGGTCATCTCTAGAGAATACCAGAGGTAGTTCCGACTATTGTTCCACCTAAAAAGTGCCTCAAGGTAGTATCTCTTACTACAAAATTCATCTTCTTCACAATCTGTTCAAAATGTGAACAGAAGGATACTGCAACCACTACAGCCTCGGCCCAAGCACCTTCTATCCAATAGAAGCAGGTCGACAAGATTGCAACAAAGAGTAAAGATTCCTTCTGCACAAAAGAATCTCATGTATCCAGATTGTTTAAAAATGTCCAACCCTTCCAGCCACATGTTTGTGACAACCTTCAACAAGCTAAGCAACGCAACTTCTCCAACAAGGAAAGCAACTCATCAAGATGCAGATTCAGCAGACGCTTTTCCTTCTCCCTCGGACATTCAACACAATGGAGACCATTTATTCCTAAGGAGGGAGGATTGATCTAGGTGGATATCGGTGGCCACCCACCTTTTCCAACTAGCTCAAAACAATTTTCTAGCAATTTTGGTAATTTACTATTTTTAGCAGTTTTTAACTTTTGGGGCCATTTTGAGACCCTAAATGATGTTTTTTGGGAAAACAGGTTTGCAATATGTAAGTTCCTTCGATATTTCACCTCAAATGAATCTCCACGACGATACCTTTCCGACGGGCTATCATGTGCCTAAAACGAAGATCGTATGCAAAAGTTATGACCCTAGGAAGTTGATGTATTAACTTACCCAAACGGGGCCCACATGACTTTTGGTGCTTCATCTCCTAGGGTTAGGTTTTTGGATGTCTAAGGTTTTTGGCATTCCTGTCTATTGTAAAAAGGCCTTCAAAGCCTCATTGTAATCATCTTCTTGCGAATGCGAGTAGTCGTCACATCTCTTCTCAGAGATAAGCTGCCACCATTCTAGCGAGTCTTTCACTCTGTATTTTTACAGTCTCTGTACATTTATTTCATTAATAGAAATCGGGTATTATTGTATCTCAGTGTTTATTCTTGCATCTCTGATACATTTATGTTATATTATTGGATATCCGCGATATCTCTGTGCATTTATTTATTATATCTCCGCTCTCATTTTGTGCCGAAAATAATCCGGATCAATGTTGCTCGTGAGTTGATCTACATGATCATTAGATAGCTCGTGTGGCTATGATGATGTTATCAGTTGAATGGTTTGTTTGTGCTCAAGATCATTTCTTTTAATACCTCCCTATCTAGGAGGGAGTGTTGATATTATGGTAGCTGTGGGAGGTATTAACCTCTACATGTAACCTTTGATGAGACTAGAATATTCTGGGAAGCAAGAGAAACCCTAAAACGTTGGATAATAACCCTAGAAGACAAGTCGGCTCAAGAGAATATTTAATATTGAGTTATTAGCCTCCAGAAAAAGAAGTCAGCCTAGTCAAGTGAGATAGAGCAGTATAAATAGAGGGCACTATAGCTCATTTGACACTCACTCACTCAAAACTGCATAAGACTAGTGGTATGTAAGTTTGGAGAAGGGGTGCAATTGCAACTGGGAGTTTGGATTTTGATTGGACTTGGTCTCTTGGTTGTGGTTTGGAATTTCTGTTTGGTTTCTAGTTATTTTTTCTTAGTGCGCTACCATTAGAGAAAGGTGTGCTAGCCTTGGTTGGCTATTGGTCTACTACTGGAATTATTATGTTTGTCAAAGGTAAGTTGCTCGGGGGTGGCCTTTGTGCCTATGGTTGGGTGACAATATTGCTATATTGTCTATGGAAAAACGAGCACATCTCTTTCATTTTAAAAGATGCGACCTACTGGTCAAACCTGACATTGCATGTTGTTTGACGAGAGATAAGTAAAGTGGAGAATTGTGTTTTCATGTCACAAATGGTGTGAATGACTACTTTAATTAGTTATGGTTATTTTTAACTAGTGCTTTATTGGATTCTCCCTATAATTAGTCATGGTTATTTTTAATTGGTGCTTTATTGGATTCTTCCTAAATCTCTGATCAAGGTCTGGATATAATACTTATTTATAATCATAATCTTTATGTTTAATCTAAGAAGATGTGAGTTTCTAATGTTAAGTTAAAAACTAACAAGAACATGATTTTTAAATATCTAAAACTCCACTAACTCTGATAAATCAAAACGAAAGTATCCAACAATTTTAAGTGTCATTGGATATTTTTCATTAGGCCATATAGTCCCATAGTGAAACTTTAATGCCAGGTTACATAACATAAGATACATGTTTGCATTAAACTGTAGAGTCAAGCACCTCTTGAAGGGTAGCTAAAAGGACCTCGCCTCGAATTCCAACCAATAATTTAATGCACCAGTAATTGCAAATCGGATGGTTTGTCCTATTGAAAAAAAAAACTTGTTGATATCGTTTTTGCAAAAGGCGAAAAAACTCTTGGAGTAATTAAATGGAGAATGAAAATTAAGAACATTGATTGAATATTGTACTTTCTTAATACAAGGCACACTAATGTAAAGCTAACATTTTTTTTTTAACTCAATGTGTCTAGACAAAATTTATAATCACAAAGAGAGATTTTGTTTTTCGGCAGAGTCCATCCAGTCAAAACTATTTTACATGTATATTAGTATTTTCTTTCATACACTTTGATGCAATGACACATAAAATAAAGTAAATTGCATAAATTCAATGCCCGTGAAATAGGTTGACTTAATCTGGGGTTTTCCAAAATATCGGTTCATCTTTATCCAACATTTGACTTTTAATGGAATTTCTTCACATGTTTTAGTGTGACACATAACGTTTGAGCAAAAACGATATGCAACTAAAAGAATCTACAGGCATTAGAATCTTTGTGATAGAGGTTGAGATGAGTGGTAATTTTAATTAAAATGTCAAAACAATCATAAATTAATGTTGAAGATAGGTTGTTAAATATACCCTAAAATTATATATATTTGGAACTACATTTTAACGGAAAAAAAAAATAACAAAGAGACAATATTTTAATGAATAAAAATACAAGGAATGCATGAGTAAAAGTGGATAACCATTAAAAAGGTAAAATGCATCAATGATGAGGCAATCATGAGTAAAAGGGGAAAACACTTCAAAGAAGTGGAAAGTATATATTTTGTAATAAAATAAATGCAAGGTAACAAAATTTGAGAGTCACAAAAAGCTTATCTCTTTCAAATGTTCATATGCCTTATACCTTTTTGTAGATGTGAAGTATAGAGATCATATATATCTAACAAAAAATAATTTAGGTTAAAGTAGTGCAAATCCATCTTATTATACAATAATTTAGGTTAAAGTAGTGCAAAGCCATCTTATTATGTCGAAAGCGCTCTTTTAAGGGAAGTTTTTTATCTCTTTTTAGTTGTCTGTTCATAGCTTATCAATGCATGACATGTGTAGCATCTAAATTGAGGAAAACTTACCCACCATGCATCACTACTATTCAGTAGTTTTAAGTCTTGCAACATGTATCTTAGGAAAGTGAGAACAACATGCAAAGATCATCTTGGTACACAACCATCAATAAGAAGTCGGTCATGTGATCTGCTCAATTCAGACTGGTTATATATATAGATTGTTGAATGGATGGACAATGTCCCTGTACATTATCAAATCTTTGTTCTCTTGATCGAACCTATATTCTCATGCGCGTCTACATTCCTCTTCTCCTACGCATTTGCATTCCTCTAGATCAATCTCGACCAATTTGAAATTTGAAGATCATCCAATTTCAACTGTTCATCTGTGATTCTCAATCAATTTGAATATCATACGGTCTATCTGCAATTCTCGATCAATTTGAATATCACGTATGTCCAGCTGCATAATTGCTTAAGAATATAAAGTAAGCGAACAAATTTGTAGTTTTTTTTGTTAATAATTGCATTACACATTATACACACTTTAATATGAAGTAGATCGTATAATATCATGTCTGTTAATAGATATGGACCTTTGATAGACACAATGTAGCTTCCAAAGATAGTTTCCAACCACTATGTCTATAATTTTTTCATTTATTATGAATTCAACCTCAAGACCGCCCATAAATGGGAGCAATAAAAACTCAACTTCAGTTACACGAGGATAGGGACACCATTAATCACAAAATATTCAACTTCTGGAGATGTTGGTAACCCATTATGCTACAGATCAGATCCTTTGTTTGCTCCTTGTGATTTAGGACGACTCGCCCTCCTGAATGCAGACATAAAAAACAAAGAAGAAGGATATGAGGATTGATTTTTTCCTGCAAGTGATCAGACCTGAAACTATTAATTTATTTAATAGAAAAAACAATTTTCTTTGATGTATATACCCAAAGTTGACAATATGGAAGCATGTAATATCAATTGTTTCTTTGTTAAACTTTTTATTTTACTATCTATGTTGGGAGCTTTGTTGTGTAATTGATTGTAATTTTAAACAAAATAAAATATAGTCATGAACAACCAATGTAAAGAAACCTAAAACACCAAATAGAAGGCAGACGACAATAGACTAGTAATTTGTGTGGTCACTAAAATTACTTACTGCTATAAACGATGGAGTTCCTCCTCTCATTTCAGTTGTGGATCCATCCTGGAAAACTCGAATATGTGTGGATTTATTATCAACCTCAACCTGACCTAGGGGGCTAGAATCCTCTGAAACTATTCACAAAAGTTAGAGACTAAAGTAAGGACGATGCATWAAAAGTGCCAATATATATAGAATGATTTTTGTTTACCAATATAAAAAAATTACAGTAAGGGAACATATGAAGTTACCCAACAGTGGATACTTGTCATCATATTCGTTTCCATCTTGAAAATGAAAAATAAGCTGGAAAATATGTACTATTACTTTCAAGCAGGAGGAAAAACCCTTAGTTTTTCCATGTAGAACTTTGTTTTTCTCATCTCCCTCCATATTTTGGGTGGAACCATTATAGTCATGAACAACCAATGTAAAGAAACCTAAAACACCAAATAGAAGGCAGACGACAATAGACTAGTAATTTGTGTGGTCACTAAAATTACTTACTGCTATAAACGATGGAGTTCCTCCTCTCATTTCAGCTGTGGATCCATCCTGGAAAACTCGAATATGTGTGGATTTATTATCAACCTCAACCTGACCTAGGGGGCTAGAATCCTCTGAAACTATTCACAAAAGTTAGAG
>ML814111.1:8781-23837 GCA_009831015.1 Picea engelmannii | reverse complement strand
ATTATATAATGGAGTCTACATAATTTTTTATTATTTTATTAGAAAAGTATTGATATAATCATTTCATAAAATCAAGTCATTGCTTTCAATTTTTCTCAAATCATTTATTATGATCATATCTACATTTGTCTTGATGTTTTTAAACCAAGTTTTTTTTTTAATTTCCATTTTCACTTTATAACTAAACATTTTCTTCTTCATATGCATCTATTTATTTGATAATATTATTTTTTTTTGTTTGTAAATCATGTAACCATTGTTAATAATGAATAGTACCAAACAAAATGTGTTTTCTATTGTTGGTTTTCTATTAATACTTAACCATCTGATCCAATAATAAAAAATAATGTATCATATGAGATATTCAAGAAGAGTGAAGAGGATCACGGATGGCATTTGGATATGTATATAAGTTTGGATTACTACTCATTTTTAAAGGTGAAAGGCATTTTATTGAGGATTATGGATGGCATTTGGATATGTATGTAAGTTTGGATTATTATTCATTTTTAAAGGTGAAAGGTATTTTATTTTGCTCTTCTAGTTGTTTTTTTTCTTTTTTTTACTATACGTTACAGATTGTAAAGCCATAAAGTTTAACTCATAAACTAAATGCAGATTAAGAAACATTAAAAGTAAACTTGAAATTGGTGAAATGAATTCTAAATTGTATTTCACACAGTGGGATTTTAGACCATAAACTAAATGCACATTAAAAGTAAACTTGAAATTGGTAAAATGAATTCTAAATTATATTCCACACAGTGGGATTTTAGTGATCACTAATATTTAAATTATTTAAAATATACCAAAATAGTGTAAGGCAATTGGGATACATTATTCTTGATGTAGTATTACAAAACAAATTAACCTTTCCTAAATATTGACATAGCAAAATCAGTTTCTAGCACCGAGGATATATCAAAACCTACTAATTATTTAATAACATATATTAGCATTTGTATAATCTATTTTCCAAATATTGACATGTACCAAAATCAATTTCCAGCAAATGAGTATATATCAAAAGCCTATTAATTATTTAATAACATATATTTGCATTTTTATAATCTATTTACTCATATAGAAGTTTCTTGAAACAGTAAAGTGTAAACATATTTATTTAATAACATATATTTGCATTTTTATAATCTATTTACTCATATAGAAGTTTCTTGAAACAGTAAAGTGTAAACATATTCTAACATATAATATAAGTTTCCCTTTTAATTTAAAAGTGTAAGCATATTCTAAAATAGAATATAAGTTTCTTTTTTAATGAAGTGTAAACATATTCTAACATAGAATATAAGCTTAACTCATAATTGCATAGAATATAAGTTTAAATATATTCTAACATAGAATATAAGTTTAACATATATTTGCATTTTTATAATCTATTTACTCATATAGAAGTTTCTTAAAACAATAAAGTGTAAACATATTGTAAAATATAATATAAGTTTTCCTTTTAATTTAAAAGTGTAAACATATTCTAAAATAGAATATAAGTTTCTTTTTTAATGAAGTGTAAACATATTCTAACATAGAATATAAGTTTAACTTATTTTTCGAATGTTATTGCGTGCGTGACTACTCTGCGTGCCCCTTTCACTCTTGCTCACGATGTCATGGCCCCAGGAGGGGGCCCTAAGGATCCCCCCTCTTCCTCTAGAGATCGTGGCTTTCAGGAATTTGGTTGCGGCCAACTGCAAACGTCCAGTGTCAGATGATCAACATAAATTTGTGAAAAAGATCGATAATATACCTACAATTGCCCTCTCTGCAGAAGAAATGTGTTGATCTGCGTTGAACTTGGTCCAACAAGGGGCTCATTAGATAGTTCACTAACCTATGGCCCTCTCCCAATGCTGTAGACGCATGGGTTTAGAGGAACTGGAGTCCTCTAGTTAAAGAAGGCATCAGAAGCCATGTTGTTGCTAGGGGATTCTTTGCTTTCATCTTTGACAGTATAGAATACATAAGCCTTATCTTTAGAAATGGACCATATTTTATGGCCCCCCAGGGCCTGTATCTGAATAAATGGCCTCCTGACTTCGATCCAACACAAGATGTGCCATCGACAATCCCAGTTTGGTTGCATCTACCTCATTTACCTTTGCATTGTTGGAATCCGAAGTCATTAGAATCCATTGGAAACACCCTCGGAAAATATATCGATCGAGCAGAGAGAAAGGATCAGTATTCTTGTGCAAGAATATGCATCGAAGTTGACTTGGAATTAGGGCTACCGGAAGCCATTCAACTAATGGTCACAGAATGGTCTCACATCTAAGAAATGGACTATGAACAAATTCTATTTAAATGCAAATATTTTCATGGCTACAGAAATTTTGCTCGGCATTGCAAAAAAAAGGGTGAGGAAGAGATGGAGAACTCGAAAGGAAATCAATGGACACGGGTTTATAAAGCAGCCCCGCCAAAGGAAAATAACAGATCCAAAGGGAAAGGGGAGCTAATGGGGTTGGGAGCTGCCACCACAGGGAAGGTTCAAGGGGAAAGGAGCTCAACCCCTTCATGACTAGAGGATTCTAAAAACCCCTTCGAAATCCTCAGCACTCCTTCAGAAGCTCCAAAACCAATGAATGAGGAATCTGAGCAGTAGATCCCTCCTCTCGAAGTGGATAAATACAATATAGAGTTAACCCAATCCGGTTCCCCATTTAGGAACTTCCTCCTCCCCCTCCTACACAAAAATGACAAAAAATAAAGCACTTGAAACCTCTGGATCCTCAGAAGAAGAGACTTTCGAGAGGCCCTCAAAAAGAGCAGGGGGGAAATCACATAAGGAAGCTAGAGAAGAAGAAGTGGAGAGGCAAAAAATGCAACGAAGCCAATCCACTATTGAAATGTCCATCAGAATAAATACCAGAACAAGGCCACCCAAGGGAGGACCTACCCACTCCAATCCCAGTAAATAATGTGTGTAGTCTCTTGGAATTGCAGAGGCTTGGGGAATCCATCGAAGGCTGAAGAAGTCAAAGACCTTTTGAAAATTGAATCTCTCGAGATCCTCATGATCCAAGAGACTAAAATTGAAGGGGAAACCCTTATAGAAATCAACAATCTAGAATGGAACAAAAATGCAGGGAAAGCCATTAGCGCAAGGGGTTCCTCAGGAGGTCTCGCAACTCTGTGGGCGAAGGACAAGTTTCAACTAGAAATCTATTTTGAGACACAACACTAGATCTTCACCGAACTTTGACATTCTTCAAGTAATAGTACCCTCTCTCTCTTTAATCTTTATGTCCCTATCCTCTATTCCGAGAAGAAAGATTGTTGGCAATCTTTAGCAGACTTTTTAGAGATATTATCCCCAACAAATATCATTCTAGCCAGATATCTTAACTTAGTTTTCGAATCAAAAGAAAAGAGAGGTTGCAACAGTGGCAGGGACCAAATGCTTCTCGTTGTTGAGGAACTAGTCCATCAGTGGGACCTCTTTGACTTCAAGCCTTCGAAAGGAATCTACACCTGGACAAATAACAAAGTTGGGGTTGATCATATCTCAGCTCACCTGGATAGGTTCCTAATCCAGAGCTCATTCCTACAGGAAAGGAGGTTAATCTCTACCAAGATTCTTCCAAAACTAAATTCCAATCACAAACCCATTCTCTTGCATTTGGAAGAGGAAGAAAACTTTGGCTCAATTACATTCTGCTTCAACCCTCTTTGGATAGACAAGGAAGGGTTCTTGGAAACTATCCTAACAGCCTGGTCCACTCCAGTTTCAGGGTCTCCAAGCTTTGTGTGGGAGCAGAGATTAAAGGAAACAAAGCATGCTTTGAAATCCTGGGTTAAACAACCCAATAAAACCCCCAATAGGCACATATGAGAGATTGTTCAACAATTATCAGATCTGCAAATGGAATTGGAGATTAAGGACATCACCAATTTAGAATTAGAGAAAGAACAAGCTGCTCAAAGCAAATCCTTCTGCGCTTTCCATCAAGAAGAAGAGTATTGGATGCTTAAGTCTCGTAGCTTGTGGCTAAAATCTAGAGACCGAAACACCTCTTTATTCCATCGGAAATTCATATGCCACCTCTCCCAAAACCACATTTCTGAAATAGCCTCTACGGATGGGTCGATTCACAAAGGTTTTGATCAGCTTAAAGCAATAGAAGAAACTCATTTTCAGAACCTTTACAATGAAGATGGTGTCATTTGTGAGGAGGCCACCTATGAATTCCTCTCACACATCCCCTCTCTTGTAAACAGGGATGATAACTCAACCCTCATGAAGCCATTTTATGAAGAAGAAACTTGCAATGTTTCTGGTCCATGGAGCCCGACAAAGCTCTAGGGCCAGATGGTTTCTCAATATAATTTTATAGAGCATGCTGGGAAATAATCAAGACTGATTTGCTGAGAATGATTAAAACTTTCCAACAAAGAGCCAAAGTGGGAGGTACCACTAACTGCACTTTCCTAGTTTTAATTCCCAAAGAAGTGAAGCTGGGTTCCTTCGAAATATTCAGGCCTATCTCACTCTGCAATGATTCATACAAAATCCTGTCCAAACTAATGGAAAACAAAATTAATCCTCTGTTAGGGTATCTCATTTCTCCCATGCAAGGTGGATTCGTCAAAGGGATACATATTCTGGATAATGTAATTCGGGTGCAAGAATCCATGCATTCTAGTCATCAACGATAGGAGTAAGGGATGCTTATAAATCTCAACATGGAAAATGAATTTGACCAGGTAAATATCTCCTTCCTTTACAAATATCTTCTCTCTTTTGGTTTTTGTCCTAATTTTGTAAACTTGATTAAATCTTGTACTAAAAAGCCTTGGATAGCCCCACTAGTGAATGTAAGATCAGCTAATTATCTCCAAGCCTCGAGGGGATTAAGGCAAGGCTTCCTTCTCTCCTCTTTCCTGTACATCTTGATGGCAAATTCATTAAGAAGAAAGTTGGTTGCTGAAAAGAAAGTTGGGACAGTCCCAGACATTAGGTTGATGAAGGACCTTGATCCAATCAATCTTTTTAGAGACTGGTTATTTTTAGGACTCAAACTAATTAAAAGTTTTCTAAAATATCCTACTTTAATGACTAAAATTTAGTTTAGAATTTATTTCATGATTTTCTTATACTTGGAATAAACTAGGAATAGACAATAACAACATAATAATATCAACAGCAACATCAGAATAATGATAACAACAACATAATACATACCTCCACCTGCAGGTTGGTTTATCTAGTCCTTTTTCTGTCTGATCTTGTTCTTGTTCTTGTCCAGACTGAATATTAACCTCTCAGACAACTAGGAATAGCCTCTCTGGCTCCCTAGATTTAGGAATCCTTGCGGTTTCCTGGCCCCAGAGCCCAAAATTCCTAGCAACAACATTGCCCTGTGAGAGTTCCCCAAAACAATTCTTCCAATTTCCTCCTCCTCTATCTTTCATAAATTAAAAAATCCTCAAATAGAAAATGAGATGCATCTTCCAAGTCTTCCCCTTCTTCATTATCCTCCTCTCTCAAATCCCCCTCATTAATTCCCAACAACCTTATCCCCCCATTAATTCCCCAACAGCCTTATCCCCCCATTAATTACTTCACCCACATTTTAATAATAAAATAATAAAAGACTCATTAATATATTTTAATAATTAATTAAATTAAAATTAAAAACTATGATAAAATTAATCAATTTGGGTTGTTACATACACCCACCCTTCAAGAAACTTCATCCTAAAGTTAGAGTTATTTACAATACAAGGGTAACGACACACGATTCATAATCTGCAACAAATAATCAACATCATCAATTTAAAACACTTATACATACTAGTGTACATGTGCAAGGCATACATGTGTAGCTAGCACATACAGGACTCGTACATGTGCTAATAAAAATAATTATCACATCTCAAGTAATTCTTATATGCGTCTAATCCAATCAACGAGACCATTCATTTTATAAAATATAGTAAACTATTTAAAATGTTCACGAAATTCCTCAATTACAATAATTTAGCACAAACAACATTCACTTAGATAATTGTAGTTTAGTTAAGTAACTATATATATATATATATATATATATATATATATATATATATATATATATATATATATATATATTCAAAAAGATGAAATCAAGAAATTCTTATATAAGGAGAAATCCCCACACACTCTCAACTACTTCTATTCATCCTTCCTCCATAACTTACTTCCATCTTCCATCCCTATCCTTCCTCTGTTGGACTATCTTGGAGCGTCAACTATATTGACCTAACTCCAAATAGAACCCGTAAGTGGAAGTGTCAACTCTCTTGACCAAGCTTCCCCAATAGGCAACTGACAGTCATCATCACACGTCTAGGGGAGCCTGAGCTAACATCGTCCTCCCATGACTCCAGGTTTCATAGGATACACGGTGGGAAATTCCTCCACCCTCCTAATAGGACTAGGGTCCACGTGTACCATGGAATATACAGTGGCACTGTGTTGCTGGGAATTTTGTCATCATATATTCATTTTTTTAGGCAGTCTCACCACCTAAAAAACCTGCACTAGTCCACATATCATAGCAATGCATTCGAACCAACATAATTTCACATACAAAGATTCATACCATATTTTTTCTCGGTCGGTGTTCATGACATCAACCTTTTATCATCATTATTCTCTGGCTATTTCATAGCCTATTGACCTGCAGATTAGTCTATAACACAAACTCATACATATCTATTCATTATCATCATGTAAATGCATTTAACCACAATCTCAATTCAATATCCACGTACCAACAACTTTAAAGGTCAAAACTTTCAAGTTAGAATAGATTGCATAATATCCATCATAATTTAAATAACGTTAAACATTCATAGAATTGACATTCACATAATAGATTTCATAATATCCATCATCATTCAAATAATGTTAAATATTCATAGAATTGACATTCACATAGGTTCATACGTCTTAAAATTTCAAGTGTATCATTAATAGTTTCACAGTGAATATAAAATAAAGGTCATTAGGCCTTAGGTAATTCTAGTTGTTTAAGTCAAAAGGTGGTATTACATACACCCAAACTTCGAGAAAACATATTCCCGAGGTGGTCAAAAAAGTGAGGGATGATCTCGTCATAAGGTCTTGGCATCCTCCCAAGTAGCAGATCTTGGGCTATACTTGTCCCATTGGACCTTAACTTGGTCTACCAGATGATTCCTGAGCTATCGGACCCTACAGTCCAATATGCATAATGGTTCTACCATGAGGGTTCCCACGTCTGATACTTGCAATTCCTTCCAATTCAGTTTATGAGATTCGTCAGCAACATAATGACATAGAACAGACACATGAAAAACATTATGAATTTTATGAAAGTGGGGTGGTAGTATGAGACGATAGGAAATGGGTCCAATTCTCTCTTGGATTTTGAATGGTCCTATAAATCGAGGCGACAAATTTGTCCCCTTACCGAACTGAATGGTACTCTTATTAGGCCTGATGCGAATGAAAACTTGATCTCCCACTTTATAACTTCGGTCAGTCCTATGTGCATCAGCATAACTTTTTTGTCTATCATGTGCTTCTTTTAGTCAATGTCTAATCTGAATCACATGTTCCTCCATCTCTTGAATCAATTATGTCCTAACTGTCACTTGGTCTTCTAACCTTTCCCAACTCAACGGTGTCCTGCGTGGCCTTCCATACAGAGCTTCATAGGGTGGCATTCCAATGCATCTATGAAAATTGTTATTGTAGACAAACTCTACCAAGGGTAGGTGCTTATCCCAATGGGTTTGATTATACATAACATACATCCTAAGCATGTCTTCCATAACCTGATTTACTCACTCAGTTTTCCTATCTGTTTCTGGATGATATGATGTTCTTAAGTTCAACTGAGTTCCTAACGTTGACTAGAAACCTGTCCAAAACCTAGATATGAATCAGAGTCCCTATCTGAAATGAACTTCTTGGGTAATCCATGCAGATAGATAAATTCACTTATAAACATCTGTGCCATATCAGTGACATCATAATTGTCTCTAACTGAAATAAAATGAGCACTCTTGGTCAACTTATCAACTATCACAAGAATGGCATTGTGTCTATGCGATGTGAGCGAAAATCCCACAACAAAATCCATAGAAATTACTTCCCACTTGGACATAGGAACATCATGCAGTTGTAGGAGACCTATTGGGTGGTGGTGGTCAGCTTTCACTTGTTGACACTCTAGGAACTTGGCGACGAAATGGACTACATCACGCTTCATGACTACCCAGAAGAAAATCTTCTTCATGTCTGTGTACATTTTCGTCACACCCGGATGTGCACAACAAAGTGCTCTATGGGCTTCCTTGAGTATGATGCTTCAAATATCCCCACCTTCGAGGATGAACATACTTCCTTGATATCTTAATAATCCATCTACTTCTAGGATATATCCTTCATACTTTGGATCTAATTTCCTTCCACTCTAGAGGGTTGAAGTAACCTTTAAATACCAACTATCTCCAATAAGTTTCCCCAACACACGCTCCCGTGGATTAACTTTTAAGGGTACCAAGGAGAAGACATGTGGTCTCTTGCTCAAGGCATCCGCAGCCACATTCTCCTTTCCTTTGATCTACAAAATTATAAAATTGTATTCACTCATAAACTCACTCGCCATTGAGATCCCTTTGGGTGAATAGATGTTTTAAGATTTCATGGTCCATTTTGAGCTCAAAGTTTTGCCCCACTAGATAGTGCCTCCAAAGTTCAGAGCTAGCATTACAGCTGCCAACTCTAAATCATGAGTAGTGTAAATCTCCTCGTGTTGCTTCAACTTCCTTAACATATACGTTATCATTCCCCCATCTTGCATTAGCACGGCCCCCAATCCTTGCTTCGATGCATCTGTGCAGACTATGCAGTATTTTTCCATATCCGACACTCGTAGAATTGGTGCACTAGTTAGTAACCTCTTAAGCTTGATGATTGAAATATTGCATTCTTCTGTTCATTCATCCTCACCTCCTTGCATTGAAAGGTGGTGATGGGTTTCGCTATTTTAGAGAACCCTTCCACAAATCTCCAATAATAACCCGCTAGCCCCATGAAGCTTCTTACCTCATGAGCATTTTTCGGCACTGTCCATTCCATAATGACCTTTACCTAGTCTAGGTCCATAGATATTCCTTCACCGGAAATGATATGACCTAAATAGTGAATTTATTTCTGGAAGAAAGAACACTTCGACAACTTGCCATACAATTTGTTCTCTCTAGGGCATGACAACACCACTTGCAAGTGTTCCTCGTGTTCTCTTTCGTTCTTGGAATAGATGAAGATATCATCCAGGAAGACCTGTACAAAGCGGTCTAAGTACTTTTGAAATACACCATTTATGAGGTACATGAATACTGTTGGCGCATTGGTCAAACCAAAAGGTACTACAACAAACTCGTAATTTCCAAACAGAGTTCGAAAGACAGTTTTAGGAATACCGCCTTCCTTAATCCTTAACTGGTGATACCCTGATCGCAGATCAATTTTTGAGAACATTGTTGCTCCTTTTAGTTGATCAAGAGATCATATATTTGTGGCATTGGGTACCTATTTTTCATTGTAGCATAGTTCAAGTCACTATAATCTATACACAGTCGTAAGGAACCATCCTTTTTCTTGACAAAAATTACTGGTGTACCCCAAGGTGAGACACTAGACCTTATTAGTCCTAATTCAAGTAGTTCCTTCAACTACATCTGCAACTCACAAATTTCTAATGCTTTCATCCTATACGGTGTCTTGGAAATTGGCTTCACACCATATTTTAGCTCAATGGTAAAATAAAGCTCCCTCTCAGGAGGTAACCCTGGTAACTCTTTTGGAAAAACATCATTAAACTCTGACAATACTGGATATTGATCCAAGGAGGGTCCCTTCCCTTCATTGATTTCTTCCTCTACATACAATCGACAACCTTGCCTCATGCAACAGTTAACCTTCATGGTCAAGATAAATCATAGAGGCACTCTCCTCCATACACTGTGGACCTCTACAGACCTTTCTTCATCATCAACACAAAGCACCTTTTTTGCAAAACAATCTACCATAGATTGATGGGATTCTAACCAGTCCATTCCAATGATTAGGTGATATSTAACAACCCAAATCTCAACATGTGGATCGGTCCCTTCTAGGTCAATTTTCATTGGAACTTGTTATCAGTTGGTTATTGGGATGGAACTTCTTGTCTTGTGTTTCCAAGTAGGGTGTCGATTTCATCCCACTCTATTTCAAAATTGTGATTCTTCTGAATGTATGAAGAATGTCGTTTATTCAAATTGATTTTTCATTAGTTAGTGCACTGAGTAATACAATGAATTTTGTTATTTGGATAACGATAAGGAATCGTTTAATCTTGCGTCTTGATTTCAATGTTGGAACATTTGTAGTTTTTCACATCTAGTGATTTATTGGTTGATAACATTCCAACATAAGTGTCATTCTGATTTATGATATCAATTGGATCTGTATTGGTTTCCTTCTCCATGGTTTGGATTTTAATCTCATCAAACTGTTTCTTGATCTCACTTCATGGACACCCTTCACTTGATAAAACTTCATTGGAAGCAACATTTGTTTCTCCACATTTGTCAATAAGTTGTTTTTTTTGTTGTTGTGTATTTTCTCATCTTTCAACTTCATAATTTGTGCAAGTAGGCTTTGATTATGATTCCTTAGGAAAGAATTTTCTTCATCTTTCTCTGATAACTTCTTATTGAATTTCTCCTTGAGATCTTAAATTTGTTGGTGTGATACTTGATCATTTTGTTTTTATTTTCTCACCTCTAGTTTTAAACAATAGATTCTATCCTTAAGACACTTGGTTTGTCCTCTACATTTTTGTAACTTGTTTCACATCAATTTCAAAAGTATATATATATATATATATATATATCCCTTTCGAGTCTCCTTTATAAATGAAATTTTCACCTTAAATGGTATTTTTGTTAATAAATTATATAAATTAAATTTCTATTTCTTTTTCACCCTTATGCTTATGTTATCCCCTTTTAACTTATCTCTTGGACGACCTTTATTCAACTTGAAATATTTTGACCTTTAATCGTCTTCCATGAGTTACCACCCTTATGCAGATTCGTGTAGGGCAACGTATTAACCTAGTATAGCTACACAGTCCCAAGTGAGTTCCTTGGAATTTAATAAAGATTTACAACAATTCCTCCTTGTGATGAGATTAATTTATTCCTTGCATCAAACTTAATATGATTTTAAACCTTGAATGGTTGTGATGTTTCTTTTTTACGACAACGGGGAAACCTCGGAGGACATGACCATGTGACCCCTATCAAGGGGCTCCTCCCACTAGACATCAATAAAATTGACTAATAGTGATGATTTTATGCATGATTTTGAAAATTGGGATGACATTGAAGCTTGTGGTGCTTACTATAATCCTTGTGCCCTGGTTAGACTTGTACTACTAGCAAATTTTTTTAATTTTTTTTAACTAATTATCAAATAATAATAATAATAAAATATTTTTTTAAACTAATTATTAAATAATAATAATAATATATTTGTTTTAACTAATTATTAAATAATAATAATAAAAGATTTTTTTTAACTAATTATTAAATAATAATAATTTTTTTTTTTAAATGATTTAGGCCCACGTGCCTTTTCTTTACGTCCCAAGCAAACAAACACAAAACAACACAGGATTTGACGCTTCCAGCTCATATTCTCTTTCGAAATTAGGTTTTAATCTCTAGATAGAGGGTTTTGAGGGCACTGCCCTAGTTCCATGGCTGACTGCTTGAAGAGCACAGCCGCACCCGTTTCTTTGAGAGCACATCCATGGCCATGGATGTCAGGCTTGTTGCTCTTCCACACCTCTTTAGTATGAAAGCGGTGGTTTCACTTACATGGACTTCTCAGGCATTCCATTAACTGAAGGAATGGATCTTCTTAGAGAGTGTTCATATGACATCAAGATTCCCAAACCTAATTGATGTAGACTTGATGATAGCTATGATGGAATTGTTGCAATCAGACAGTGTTGTTTTATGCTTGAATAATTGACATTAGTGAATCAGGATTTTGATTAGGGGTGGATTGCAACTCTGTCATATTGTAGCAATTTGAAGACCCTTAGGCTATAAAATTGCAAGAGAATAGACTCTAATCCTAGTCCAGTAGAGCATTTGGGCTTAGGTCCTGCACTTGAACGGCTTCAGCTTGTTCATTACAAATTAAGAGATAAGGTTGGGTTTGTTGCTTTAGTTCTGGTCTGTGCGGCTATTAAAGAACTTGAATTTCAATATTGTTGGGGCTTGGATGATGAAGTATTTAATCTTGCCATAAACTGAAGGAGGGTTAGGCATCTGTCTTTGTAGGGTTTCTTTGTGCTGTCTACTGTGGGTTTAGAGACTATTCTTCTTGGTTTGAAGGATATTTTGAGGCTATGAGGTGTCTCCTCCAATAACATTAAAGATATTGAGATTACTCCTTCATTATCTTCCTTGTTTATTGTTCTTAAGGAGTTCAAGTGGTGACCAAACACCAAATCTCTTCTTGTTGCTAATCTTGTAGGCGTTGAGATTGGTCCTTTAATATTGCAGGCATTGAGGTCAGTCGGAAAGGAGGGAGATATTTTAAGAGGGCTTAGGAGGGGTATTCCTAGGATGCATATGATCCAGGAATCCCCAGAAGTTGCGTAATCAAGGCTTTGCAAACAACTGGCAGGATTCCCTGAAGTTTCTCTCCTTGTTTACAAAAAAATCGTGGAAAGAGAAGTTTAGCAGATACGCAGCCCCACCCCGCCATCTTGTGGGAAGAAGGAATCCCAGGGATAGTTTCTCTTCCTCATTTTTCTTGAGGGGGTGGATATGTTTAGTGGGATTGGATTGGATGTGATTTCAATGTGTATGCCCCTTGCTAATCCATGGATTTAGAGATGGTTCAAAGAATTTATTTATACCCCATGGGAAATGGCAGGGTTCTTCATTGGCCTCTCTTAAGTTATTCTCTGGATTGTGGCCCAAGTGCCTCAATTTGTGAGCAATTTCTCCAGGCAGAGTGTCAATTCTCTGTCACCCTGGTTCCTTGTTCAATGGCTTGTGGGGGGATTCATGTAATTTTATTGGATGTCTTCTGACTGGCGATCAACTTGTAATATAAACCATTACAACAACCTACTTTATTTTTTTAGATATGGTTATCTTGTCTCAGTACCTGTACTATGGTTACAAGGGGTGAAGCAAGCAATTTGGAGCATATGAGTCTGATTTAGATGAATCATTGCACAAGCCATATAATCGATATTATGAATCCCTTCAAAATGGAACAACCTCACAGTTAGATAAAATATTAATGGATTCAAATGTTGAAACAAGTATTCAGACCAGAAGGGATGCATGTGAATTTTGTCGGTTTGGAACAAATTCAGATAGACAGGGATCCCCTACTCAAATATGTGTAAAGGGGCCTAAAACATTTACAACTAAAGATTCTCAAAAAGTAAGTTCTGGGTGGATCATCTGCAGGGGAATGAAACATGTTCTTCAGTGTCCATTGGTTTTTTGTAACAACCCAAATTGGCACAAAGACAAAATCTTGTTGTGGGTGGTCAAGCCAAGTTTCAGTTTTGAAACTGGGCTCTGATACCATATGTAGAGCCTGATTATTTTCAGGACTCAAACTAATTTAATTTTTTTCTAAAATCTCCTACATTAATGACTAAAATTTTGTTTAAAATTTCTTTCATGATTTTCTTATACTTGGAATAAACCAGGAATAGACAATAACAACATAATAATATCAACAACAAAAACAGAGTAATGATAACAACAACATAATACATACCTCCACCTGCAGGTTGGTTTATCTAGTCTCTTTTCTGTCTGATCATGTTCTTGTTCTTTCCCAGACTGAATATTAACCTCCCAGCCAACTAGGAAAAACCTCTCGGGCTCCCTAGCTCCAGGAATCCTTGCGGTTTCCTGGCCCCCGAGCCCAAAATTCCCAGCAACAGCAGTGCCATGTGAGAGTTCCCCAAAACAATTCTCCCAATTTCCTCCTCCTCCTCTATCTTTCATAAATTCAAAAATCCTCAAACAGAAAATGAGATGCATCTTCCTTAGGCTTAAAACACTCTCTCTGGCTGGCTCTATCTCTAGTATCTGGCCATAACCCGATACCCCAAAAGACATAACTCCATAACAACACTATACTGCTATTTTTATCCCCTCAAGAAAAGAGCCTCGTTCTATACGTCATAATGCCTGCCTATGCAGAAAGAGATATTCATGCTTGGTCACTTTGAGGCCAACAAGAAAGATTGCGTAATGCTTTTCAGTCATAGGTAAAAATCCATCCTTATTTTGTTAGCGAATCCCCGTCAACCATCCTTCAAGTTTTCCCCTTCTTCCTTATCCTCATCTCTCAAATCCCCCTCATTAATTCCCAACAACCTTATCCCCCAATTAATTCCCCAACAACCTTGTCCCCCATTAATTACTTCACCCACCTTTTAATAATAAAATAATAAAAGACTCATTAATACATTTTAATAATTAATTAAATTTAAATGAAATACTATGACAAAATTAATCAATTTGGGTTGTTACAATCATGCCCTATTTGTAGACGATTATTTTATGTTGGGAGGAGCCTCCATAAAGATTGCAAATATCTTCAGCGAAATCCTTCAAATATTCTGTAGTATCTCTAGATCGCTCATCAATAAAAGGAAAAGTGCAGTGTATGGGTGGAATGTAGACCAGCAAACTATACTGCGAATTGCCCTTCACCTGGGGTTCTCGGGATATGCTTCTTGGGAAAAAATAAAATACCTCAGGCTACCCTTAACTCTAGCTTCCAATAAGTCTTCATTGTGGATTGAGGTAATAAGAAAACTCAAGTCCAAAATCACAGCTTGGGGTGGCCAGTGGCTTACTAATGCTGGGAAACTGACCCTTATAAAATCGGTTTTGTCTTCCTTGCCAATCTACCAGGCATCCTTCCTTCTGGCTCCAAAGGCAATCATGACTCA
>ML814110.1:223887-245925 GCA_009831015.1 Picea engelmannii | reverse complement strand
CTGAATGAATATTGTTGAAGCTAGAAATATTTTAGGTTTAGGAAGCTTGTCCATTGACATCAACAACTTGATGATGATAATAGAGGTAGAGAGTGTAATTGTAGAGAAACTGCATTTAGTTTTCCTCCATATCCATAGTGTAGTTGGAGGGAATTATTGGAACTTAGAAAGACCATGATGAAGAACAACAATATAATATAATTTACTATTTTAATTGGTTGGTATTAACTGGAAAAATCTCGAAACACATTATAAGGGGAGATCTCTTAATGGTATTAAGGACATGCACTCACTAAATTCAAATAATAATTAATTGAAATATAAATTGCATTATAATTTGTCTTTTTTTATAGTAACAAAATGTATACTATCTTTAGAAAAATTATATAAAAAATGGTTATCTTTAAATTTAGTTGGAGGATATGTGGTGTGCACTAAAAAATAAAGTCCCAACCTGGGATAGGATGTATAAGTGGAAAACAAAAGGATTTGGATGGTGTCCTTTATGCAAAGCTGATGCTGAATCCATTTTCCATCTCCTGGTTCAATGCCAGTTCACCGACGAGATTTGGAAGGAAGCTTCTTCAACGGTCCGTATAGCTTGTGTCAGGGTTGGAAATTCAGTGGAGACTGCTTGGAAATCTTGGATTCAAATAAGAGATCATAGGAAAATAAAATCCCTACCACTGTTGATTAGTTGGGGCACATGTGTCACATACCCACTACGAAAATTAAAATTTTCACCCTTTTTCGAGGGACAGAACCCCCGAAATCCTATGGATCTTAGCACAGGTTGCAAACACCACCTATGCCTCGACAGAGTCTCTGCGCGACCTCCCATTTTTTAAGGATTGTTCAGTTCCTTTTATGAACCAAAGCGGCCTCTTTTGATTTCCAGCTGAAATCTCAATTCAATCAATCCACAGGTCCTTCGGAAGTTCCCCTGTGCGAACAACACTAGGCGCGAGCTCCACGACTCCCAAGCGACCACAACACTATGACCAAGGCCTACTCCCAAAGGTGCTTGTCGCAACTTGCCATCTCGAGAGTCAAAGCTCTCGACTCCTCCTTTCCAATCTCGCGATACCCGAGATCACGAAATGGGTATAGCTCCCTTCTGTCAGCGCCCTCCACGCGTGACCAACGGCTAGGATAAACACTAGCTCCTCTCACTACTCGCTGCTTTGTGAGTTCAAAGGGTGAACTCTCATTCCTTCCTTGCGCGATCCTCCGAGACTTGAAAGTCAGCGAAGGTTGACCTTCCTTTCGCACTTCTCGCAACTCGCCACTTCGTGAGTTGTAGCGTCAAATCTTGGCACCTTCCCTTCACGAACCCCTGAGAAGAGATATTTATTTTCCATCTCGTGTTCTCGCTACTCGTCACTTCGTGAGTTGTAGCGTCAAATATTGGCACCTTCCCTTCATGAACCCCCGAGAAGCGATATTTATTTTCCCTCTCACGTTCTCGCTACTCGCAACTTCGCAAGTTAAAGGGTTGAACTCTCATGCTCTTATCTTGCGAATCCCTGAGACACGAGAAGTCAATGGAGCGTTGACTTCCTTCTCCAGGCGATGCGTGTCCACTTGTCAATCACGCGGGCCCCACCTTAAAGTTCTGCCACGTGTTCTCTTGTGCCCGACTCTCGGCACTTTGCTACTCGTGAAGTCGAAAATGACTCCTTTCAACCTCCGAACCCCCGAATGCACGATAGGCGATGAGGTTCTTGATCCAACGGTCCTCCCGTTCTTTGGATCCAATGACTGTCTCTGCTCCTTGCGACTTGGAGCACCCAACTTTTGGGCTCTTACCTTGAGAACCTCCGAGTTCGCGAGATTCCTTGATCTCTGCCACCTGTCCTCCCCAGATGGACGGTCCTGATTCTTTCGTGACTTCACCGCTTGTGAAGTTGAAAGACTTCCCTCTATGACTCCCGATGTCCAAATCTCTGATATGGGCGATCTCGCGACACATGTCCGCTCTCAGAAGAACGACTCAGATTTCCTCGGGACTTCGCTACTCTCGAAGTCAAGATGCTCGCCTCTGTAAATCCCGGTGCTCGAATCTCCGAAATAGATGATTCCGCGACACACGTCCTCCCGCAGATGGATGACTCAGATTCTTTCACCCCTTCGAGACTTTCGGGACAAAAGTCTCGACCTCCTATCTGTCGATATGCTGAAATGCCGACACGTCGTCAACGCGGGCCCCACAATGGAACTTCCCGCCTTTTTGGAGTTTCGGACTTCGAGACTTCGCTAATCCTAATGCTAAGATTTCAGTTCTTCACCCACGAAACCCCGAAATACCGAGTTCTGATGCACTTCACCAATAACTGGCTCACACAAATCCTTTCGCCCCTTCGGGACCTCGCCTTTCGCGGCCTCGCGAATCTTGAGGCAAGGGTTTTAACCCTTCAA
Organism: Picea engelmannii; assembly: GCA_009831015.1. Classification (NCBI taxonomy): domain Eukaryota; kingdom Viridiplantae; phylum Streptophyta; class Pinopsida; order Pinales; family Pinaceae; genus Picea; species Picea engelmannii. The sequence continues at coordinate 243,507 of ML814110.1, read as the reverse complement.
CTCGTGAATCCACGAAATCAGATTTCGCGAGGGATCCAACGGTCCTTGTCGACCCAGATCCTACGGTCCGATTTCTCTCGAACTAAAAACTTGAAAATAGGCTTGCTGTAACTCCCCTGCTCCTTTGCAAGATCTGACAACTCTCGGGACTTCACGAATTCTCCACGGAGAATTCCGACCGTCCAATGCCTCCTTGACGACTCTTGCGAAGAGAACGTGGTATTCCTTCGTTGCTATTTCGGGATTTCAAGAGGATCATTCTTCCTCGTACAGGGCTACTAAGACTTGTGCCTTCAAATCCTTTTTCCATGTTCTTGGTGAGCTTTCAAAGAAGGGTGTCCCTATGGGGAGATCTATCCAGGGTATTACCTGAGACGGATAAGGGTATATATTTCCCAAGAATAGGCTTGAAGTCTAAATTAATTCAATATGCGTATAAATAACGATTTATAAAACATAAGCCACACGTAGTCTTTCCATTATAAGCGTGCAACCACCATTTCTAAATCAAAACACTACACAGGCAGTCTTATACTCAAACCATTCATAAAACTGCACAGGCTGTGAGCATACATGTCAGCATATAAATTTCAAGATGCAAGATGTAAAACACTTATAAGAAATAACACCAGATGTGATTGCAACTGCTGAGAGGGGTGCTCGTTTCCACCCAACCGTAGGCTCAACGACTCCCAATGGATTTACCACTAGCCACCCCTAAGATGAGACCACGATGTTGCGAGATTGCGTCTCAGTTTTCCAGTGATCGAGAATGAGGGTTACTCTCCCCCTTCTCTGCTATCACTCACTCTGCATATCTCCAGAGTTCTTCCTCCTTCCCTTGCGTCTGCCCCCTTCTCGCTTCTCCCTCACGCATTTTCCTCTTGCGAGGTTGCGTGTGGCGTGATTTCCCTCGCACTAGTCAGGCCTAACGGTTCTACGGATGGGCGGTTCACCCCCCCTCCCATCCCTCATTACTCATGAGGAGCCATCTACCTACCAATCCTGGCGAGTCATTTAATTCGGGGCCAACGAGTCGCTCTTGGTTCTTCGGGCTAGTGAAGTCCAAATACGGTATTGGTTTTGGTGGAAGTTAACACCACCATTCTAGGTGCCTTCCACCACCTTTCTCTAGCCATCATGGTCTCTTTTTCAGCATATCCCCTCTCAACATTCCTGCAATATATATTCATAATATTATTCACATTCATCGACCTTTTTCACAAGGTCCATTCACATCACACATTCACATTTTTGAGTTTTCCACAGTTCTTATCTAGTACAGTTATTTTTACAAACTGGGGGAAACAAGGTGTTACAATTCCCTCCCCCTTAAAGGAACATCGTCCTCGATGTTCTTATCTATCAACATGACATGTATGTATAGAAGTAAATAAAATCGAATATGCCTGTCTCATGGCATCCTCCATTTCCCATGTAGCCTCATCTGGGCCAAAATGTCTCCACTGCACCTTGACCTATGCAATGGTTTGGTTCCAGAGCGGGGTTTCCTTTCTGTCCAGTATGCATTGAGGTTCTGGTAGAAATCCTCCCTCCGGTTCCACTTGAATTACAGACCAATCAATTATATGGTTAGCATCATGTACATATTTCTTCAATAATGAAACATTGAAAACATTATGTGCTTTTACTGTGGAAGGAAGTGCTAGCCTATAGGCTACAGGTCCCACTCTATCTAGAACCTCAAAGGGTCCATAATAACGAGGTGCCAACTTGGCACAAGCTCCCATTTTCAGAGAACTCTTCTGGGGTCTAACTCTGAGATATACATGGTCTCCCATTTTGAACTCTCTTGGAGTTCTCTTTTGGTCAACATAACTTTTCTGTCGGTTCCGAGTGACCTTCAGGTTTTGTTTTATTTGAGTCACCTGATATTCCATTTCTTTCAACATGTCGGGTCCAAAAGAAATCCTATTTACAGGATTACACCAGCTGACTAGAGTGTTACATGGTCTACCATAGAGGGCTTCGAAGGGGCTCATCTTCAAGGGTGTTTGGTAGTCATTGTTGTAGGCGAATTCTACCAGTGGCAGGTAGTCTTCCCACTTCCTGGGTTTATGCATTACATGCATTCTTAGCATGTCTTCAAGTATTTGGTTCACTCGTTCTGTTTGTCCGTCGGTTTGAGGGTGATAGGCGGTGCTAAACAACAATTTTGTCTCTAAGCTAGACATCAGTGATTTCCAAAAGTTAGAAGTAAATTTTGTGTCTCTGTCAAACACGATCTCTTTTGGCATACCATGCAGTCTAAATATCTCCTTCATGAATACCTGGGCGATGTCTATTGCCTTACAAGTCGACCTGACGGGGATGAAGTGAGAAAACTTGCTCAATTTATCCACCACCACCATAATGGAATCATTTTGTTTGTTTGTGGTTGGTAATCCAGTTATGAAATCCATGGAGATGGTTTCCCATTTCCATTCTAGGATTGGTAGAGGTTGTAATAATCTTGTTGGGTGTCAATGTTCTGCTTTAACCTGTTGGCACTCTAGGCATTTAGCTAAGTACTCGTCTATGTATTTCTTCATTCCAGGCCAATAGAATTGTCTCCTAGTGGCCATGATCACCTTCTGGTATCTTGAATGACCAGAATAGGGTCTTTTATGTAGTTCATCCATAATGAACCTCTTCAAGTCGTCACAATATGGGATATAGAATCTGCATCTGTAAGTGAGCAGACCTCCTTCGGTCATTTGGTAGCCTTCATATTTTACTCCAGCGGGTTCTTGCTGTAGGTACATGGTCACGGTCCGAACGAAGGGATCTGTTTCTTGTGCATTTCTGATTCTTTCCTTGACATCTGTCTCGCAGGTGCTCACCGCTGCCAGGTGAATTGTTTTCGTACTTCTGCTAAGGGCATCGACCACCCTATTTTTCTTTCCTTTAATGTGTTTGATCTCAAAATCAAACTCGCTAAGGAGGGCCATCCACTTAGCTTGTCTAACATTGAGCTTTGGTTGATCAAACAGGTATTGCAATCCACAGTGATCTGTCATAAGTACAAATTTTCTTCCCAGGAGGTAATGCCTCCAAATTTTCAAGGCATGCACTATGGCAGCCAGTTCTAGATCATGGGTCACATAGTTGACTTCATGCTCATTCAATTTTCGAGATTCATAGCAGATCACACTTCCTTTCTGCATAAGGACTCCTCCAAGCCCTTCCTTATAGGCATATGTGCACACAAGGAAGTTAGCTTCTGGATCGGTGATCTTCAACACATGCGCATCGGTCAGTAGATGTTTCAGGGTTTGAAATCTTTATTCACATTTCTGTGTCCACATGAATTTTGTCCCCTTCTTCTGGAGGGCAGTGATTGGACAACCAATCTTGGAGAATCCTTTTATAAATCTCCTATAGTATCCTGCTAATCCCATAAAGGATTTGATGTCCAAAACATCCTTTGGGGTAGGCCATTCTATAATAGACTTGATTTTGTCAGGGTCTACCGCTACTCGTTCTTCGGAGAGAACATGGCCTAAGTAATGTATTTGCTTATGGAAGAATTCAAATTTGCTGAATTTGGCATAGAGCTGATGTTTTCTTAGCACTTGCAACACAAGTCTAATATGCTCTTCATGCTCTTTTCTGTTCTTGGACTAAATTAATATAACGTCAATAAAAATAAGAACAAATTTGTCTAGGAACTTGCTGAGTACATTGTTCATCAAGCACATAAAAGTGGCAGGGGCATTGGTCAACCCAAATGGCACTACCACAAAATCATAGTGGCCATACCTCATTCGGAAGGCAGTTTTATGGAAGTCTTCACCCTTGATTCAGACTTGATGGTATCTCGACCTCAAATCAATCTTTGAGAAAATAGGCGCACCCCCCAATTAATCGAACATGTCATCAATCTTGGGTAAGGGGTACTTGTTCTTTATGGTTACCTTATTGAGTTTCCTATAATCTATACACAGTCTAAGGGTATGGTCCTTCTTTTTCACAAATAGGACTGGTGCTCCCCATGGAGACACACTAGGCCGAATATAGCCTTTATCCATCATTTCTTTTAATTGCATCTTGAGTTCAACTAACTTGGTTGTGCTCATCCGATAGGGTGTCCTAGACACCGACACCGCTCCTGGTGCAAGTTCTATCGAGAAGTCTAGGTCCCTTCTCGGAGGTAAACCTGGCACCTCTTCCGGAAACACATCTTTGTATTCTCTCAGGATAGGGTGATTGTCAAGGCTTGGTTTGTCACCTTCGATTGCTTTCAACACCTGTATTGCATATATGGGACATCCCTTTCGGCAATACTTTTTCATTTGCAGAGCTGATATTTGTCTCACTGAGACAGGTTTTCGGATCCCTTGAAGGGTTTTCTTTTTCCCTTCTTTACTTACAGATTCTAAGGTTTTATGGTAACAATCCAATCAAGCTTTATGGGCGGCTAGCCAGTCCATACCAATCAATAGATCATACGATCCCAAGGGTAATAAGTTAAGGGTTGTTTGGGTGGGGAATTCACCCAACATTAATTGGCAGGCTGGTATGACCTCTGCTATCCTCCTTTTGGTGCGAGTGGCTAACTATACCAACCATGGCTTGGTATGTTTTTGTGGCTGTAGTTTACACTTATCAACAACTTTAGGGGCTATATAACTCAAATTTGAACCAGGGTCAATTAAAAAAGACACTAGATGGTTGGAAATCATACCTTCTATTTCCACTACTGAAGCTTGGTGGTTGACTTGGTTATTATCCAAGGTTGTATAAATTTGTGGCTCACTCCTGGCCACATCATTGACAGTAGCAGCTTCTTGGATGTTATAAATCCTCCGACTATTCTGTTGTTGACGTGGGCAGTCTCTCAGGAGATGTTCTTCTCTGCAACCCCAACATTTCAAAGGTTCTCTCTTTGGGTTATCGGTCTTCACTGATATGGGTCCAAAAGTTTTATTTCCGCTCAAGGAGGGAAAATTATGCTGGTGCATACTCCAGGCTGGAAAGTTCATTCTTGGGTTCTTCTTGTAGTTTTTAAATCCTGGGGATTTAATTCCCCTTTTCTGAAATCTTGAAATATTCTTCTGTTTCCATCCTTCGCGAGGTTCTGCTCGATGCCCAAACTATTCACGACAATAGCTTGCTTTTCGAATAGTGCCTTCTAGAGTCTTTGGCTCATCAAATTCAGTTCTATTCCGATAGTCCTTAGGTAGTCCACTGATGAAGCGTTGCACCTTTGCCTTTTCTGCCTTGATATAGGGTAAATACCTCAACAAATCGAGGAATTTGTTGACATATTCTTCTATAGTGAGTTGTCCCAATTTGAGTTCATAAAACTCTTTAGTCTTTTTCGTCGAAATATTTTTCCGACAGATACTTCTTTCGAAAGTATTTCTCAAACCATTCCCAAGACAGGTCCTCTTTGTGAACCCCTTTCACATTCTTAAGGTCTTCCCTCCAAATGGAAGCCTTTCCATTCAAGTTGAAGGTGGCCACTCGGGCCTTCATATTTTATGAAAAGTCACAGACTCTGAAATACTTCTTCAGTCCAAGCAACTAGGCCTCTGCTTCCTCTCCCTTCTTTATTTCACCGTCGAATGAGGGTGGTTTGGCCTTTCCGAATTCTTCAATTTTTGGACCTTTGGAAGACTTTTGCTTCTTCTGTTTTCTTCGGGGATAGGAACTGGTTCTGCTGCTAGAAGAGCCCTCTGAATCGCCAGCTTCCTTCTTAGAGGAATCATTCAACGCTTGTCCTGTACCTCTGGGGTGGACCTTTTTCGAGGTGCTCCTCTCAGTGTGACCACTGATATGACCATGTTTTTGAGTTTCAGGTTCATGTTGCATTTGTCTTTGTAGATAGGATAAACTCTGCAGTAAAACTGCGTTAATTTCTGTTTTCTTTTCTTGTTCTTTCATCATCCTTTCATTGTCAGCCTTGCAGCTTTGTAATTCGACCATGAGACTCCTCAAAGTCTCGGCTAGATCTGGAGCCCTCTCCCACTTCATGGTGAGTCACCATACTATGTGTTGATAATTTCCCGCGATTAATCTTCCGCTTGTCTGCAAAAGGAAAAACGCTGGTTGTTAGTCAATATTTATATGTATTTATAACCAGTACATAATTCATATTTTCACATGTACACACACACAATAGGGATTTTTCATTCTTAACTTCATCTTTTTGATTAGGAAGGTTAAGATAGGGGGTTACTCCTTTTAAGAGTGTTTTGAATGGAGCTTCTACGCAACTTGTCCATGAGCCCAAGCAGGCCGAGTGTTGTAACCATGCTCTAATACCAATTCGTCACATACCCACTACGAAAATCAAAATTTTCGCCCTTTTTCGAGGGACAGAACCCCGGAAATCCTACGGAGCTTAGCACAGGCTGCAGACTCCACCTCTGCCTCGACAGAGTCTCTGCGCGACCTCCCGGTTTTTAAGGATCGTTCAGTTCCTTTTATGAGCCGAAGCGACCTCTTTCGATTTCCAACTGAAATCTCAATTCAATCGATCCACAAGTCCTTCGGAAGTTCCCCTGTGCGAACAACACTAGGCATGAGCTCCACAACTCCCAAGTGACCACAGTGCTATGACCAAGGCCTACTCCCAAAGGCGCTTGTCGCAACTCTCTATCTCGTGAGTACGCGAGTCGAAGCTCTCGACTCCTCCTTTCCAATCTCGCGATACCCGAGATCACGAAATGGGTATAGCTCCCTTCTGTCAGCGCCCTCCACGCGTGACCACCGGCTAGGCTAAACACTAGCTCCTCTTGCTACTCGCCGCTTCATGAGTTCAAAGGGTGAACTCTCGTTCCTTCCTTGTGCGATCCTCCGAGACTTGAAAGTCAGCGAAGGTTGACCTTCCTTTCGCACTTCTTGCAGCTCGCCACTTCACGAGTTGTAGCGTCAAATCTTGGCACCTTCCCTTCACAAACCCCCGAGAAGCGATATTTATTTTCCCTCTCGCGTTCTCGCTACTCGCATCTTCGCAAGTCAAAGGGTTGAGCTCTCATGATCTTATCCCACGAATCCCTGAGACGCAAGAAGTCAATGGAGCGTTGACTTCCTTCTCCTGGCGATGTGTGTCCACCTGTCAATCACGTGGGCCCCACCTTAAAGTTCTGCCACATGTTCTCTCGTGCCCGACTCTCGGCACTTCGCTACTCGTGAAGTCGAAAATGACTCCTTTCAACCTCCGAACCGTCGAACGCGCGATGGGCGATGAGGTTCCTGATCCAACGGTCCTCCCGTTCTCTGGATCTAACAACTGTCTCTGCTCCTCGCGACTTCGCCACTCATGACTTGGAGCACCCAACTTTTGGGCTCTTACCTTGCGAACCTCCGAGTTCACGAGATTCCTTGATCTCTTCCACCTGTCCTCCCCAGATGGAGAGTCCTGATTCTTTCGCGACTTTGCCGCTCACGAAGTCGAAAGACTTCCCTCTATGACTCCCGATGTCCGAATCCCCGATATGGGCGATTTCACGACACACATCCGCTCTCAAACGAATGAATCAAATTTCCTTGGGACTTCACTACTCGCGAAGTCAAGATGCTCTCCTCTGTGAGTCCCGGTGCCCGAATCTCCGAAATGGATGATTTCACGACACGCGTCCTCCCACAGACAGACGGCTCAGATTCTTTCACCCCTTCAGGACTTTTGGGACAAAAGTCTCGACCTCCTATCCGTCGATATGCCGAAATGCTGACACGTCGTCAATGCAGGCCCCACAATGGAACTTCCCGCCTTTTTGGAGTTCCGGTCTTCGCAACTTCGCGAATCCTGATGCTAAGATTTCGGTTCTTCAACCCACGAAACCCCAAAATACCGAGTTCCGATGCACTTCACCAATAATTGGTTCACACAAATCCTTTCGCCCCTTCGGGACTTCGCCTTTCGTGGCCTCGCGAATCTTGAGGTAAGGGTTTTAACCCTTCAATTCGCGAATCGACGAAATGATATTTCGCGAGTGATCCAACGGTCCTTGTCGACCCAAATCCTACGTTCCGATTTCTCCCGAACTCAAAACTTGAAAATAGGCTTACCGTAACTCCCCTGCTCCTCTGTAAGATCTGACGGCTCTCGAGACTTTGTGAATTATCCACGGAGAATTCCGACCATCGAATGCCTCCTTGACGACTCTTGCAAAGGGAACGTAGTATTCCTTCGTTGCTATTTCAGGATTTCAAGAGGATCATTCTTCCTCGTACAGGGTTACTAAGACTTGCGCCTTCAAATCCTTTTTCCAGGTTCTTGGTGAGCTTTCTAAGAAGGGTGTCCCTATGGGGAGATCTATCCAGGGTATTACCTGAGACGGATAAGGGTATAGATTTCCCGAGAACAGGCTTGAAGTCGAATTAATTCAATATGTGTATAAATATCGATTTATAAAACATAAGCCATACGTAGTCTTTCCATTATAAGCGTGCAACCACCATTTCTAAATCAAAACACTACACAGGCAGTCTTATACTCAAACTATTCATAAAACTGCACAGACTGTGAGCATACATGTCAGCATATAAATTTCAAGATGCAAGATGTAAAACACTTATCAGAAATAACACCAGATGTGATTGCAACTGCTGAGAGGGGTGCTCGTTTCCACCCAACCGCAGGCTTAGCGACTCCTAACAGATTCACCACTAGCCACCCCCGAGTTGAGACCACGATGCTGCGAGACTGCGTCTCGGTTTTCTAGTGATCGAGAACGAGGGTTACTCTCCCCCTTCTCTGCTATCACTCACTCTACATATCTCCAGAGTTCTTCCTCCTTCCCTCGCGTCTGCCCCCTTCTCGCTTCTCCTCATGCCTTTTCCTATTGTGAGGTTGCGTGTGGCGCGATTTCCCTCACACTGGTTAGGCCTGACGGCTCTACGGATGGGCGGTTCACCCCCCACCCCCCCATCCCTCATTACTCATGAGGAGCCATCTACCTACCAATCCTAGCGAGTCATTTAATTCGGGGCCAACGAGTCGCTCTTGGTTCTCCGGGCCAGTGAAGTCCAAATACGATATTGGTTTCGGTGAAAGTTAACGCCACCATTCCAGGTGCCTTCCACCACCTTTCTCTAGCCATCATGGTCTCTTTTTCATCATATCCCCTCTCAGCAGTCCTGCAATATATATTCATAATATTATTCACATCGATCGACCTTTTTCACAAGGTCCATTCACATCACACATTCACTTTTTTGAGTTTGCCACAGTTCTTGGCCAGTATAGTTATTTTTACAAACTGGGGGAAATAGGGTGTTATAACATGGCTTTCCTGGAATGTGACCATTTTTAAAAATTGGCATTCTCTACCTGAAATTATTGCAAGTCAAGCTCTTTCTATACTCTCCCATTTCCCTCAGGAAAAATCCTGTCTTGTGATTCGAATTGTGTGTGCTGAACAAATTGACCAATCAAAGCCATGGTATTTTTTCGATGGTGCATCTCAAAATGACAACCAAATTTGTGGCGAGGGTGTTGTCCTATTCCTCAATTCACATAATTCTTTCCATATAAAAATGGGTATAGGAGGGGAAATAAACAATTTCGCTGAACTAATGGCTTTAAAACTTCTTCTTCTTTTTGCGGGGGAAAAGGAAATCAGATATATCCAGATATTTGGTGATTCCCTGAATGTTATCAACTAGTGCAGAAAATCTCAACAATGTAATAATATTCTATTGCAACCTATTTTGGAGGAAATTTTCAGATATCTGACTTTTTTCGATTCTTATGAAATCAAACATGTATACAGGGAAAGAAATGTAGAGGCCAAATCTCTATCTAAATCAAGACCACAACTCCTTTTTGGATAGTGGCATATCAAATAAAAAAGGGGTGAAGATTTATTAGAGTATTCTCATCGACCTTTCATCGAAGATCCTCAATAAATTCAAACATGACATAATCATATTTTGAACAATGATATATATGCATGAAAATTATTGTATAATATTTTATGTATTTGTTTTGATTAAATATACATAATATCCATAGAACAACCACTGAACATCGTAAACTTTGTATTTATTGAAATAGAGGGGGGTTTTTATAACTACCTCAAACTGTCCTTCAATATTTTATTTATGTAGGAGTCATACTTTGATGTAATTCTTGATATAAGGGACAATCTACAATCACATATACTTAGTTTGTATAAGATATTTTGTCATTCTATCCCTCAACTCTGAGGTGGATCAGTTCCCTCAGCGCATACAAAATGTAATTTTTCTCTTCGGATGATAAATTCAATCCTTTTTCCAAGGAAAAAAAAATTAGTTGGAGGAAATCAAATAAAAACATTTTCTAGAAAACAAAACACCAAATTATTATATCAATCTTTAACTAAATCATGAAGAAGACAATTACAACCCCAAAATTGTTGATATCAATATTAAACTAACGCATAAAGAAGACAATTACAACCCAAAAATTGTTGATATCAATAATTAACTAACTCATTAAGAAGACAATTACAACCCCAAACTTGTTGATTTCTAGTTGGATTAGATAACACACGAGCATAAATATTATAAAATTGAAATATGTTGCTATAAACAGTGTGATGCAAATGAAAGGATATAAGAAAGAGAGAAAATTCGTAACTTTTTTGAGAATAGTTTTGAAATGTGAATAACATTGTGTTGAGCACTCAACACACCCTAAAAAAGTCTATGTCAAATTTCATTTTTTGGGTACCACTTGATCTTTTGCTCTGTCTAAATTCGACTTCAATATGCACAATGTTGTCTTTGCTTATCATTCTGACTCTCGTTAAGTCTTCCAAAGTTTGCTTGAACCTGTGAAAACCCATAACTTAAGACTAACATTTAAATAAAGAATCGGCAGTCAAGACTTTTCCCCAATGCGCTCAAAGTTTCGACATCAGGAAGAATTAAAAAATGAAAGAGTCTCACTCGAGAGAACTAAGGTCGCCGAGCACCGATTTTTCGGAATCGAAAAACAGAATTTGCTCTTTCGCGACAAGCATCATGCAAGGATATCACCGACAACCGATTCCCTTCGGCGTCGGTAAAGGACGAAAAGAGTAAGTGTTGGACGAAGAAAGAACTATATCACCGATCACTGACCGCCGAAACGTTTTCGACATCGGGGGTTTTTGAGGACGATAACCCACAAATAAATTACGCGATAGGTTCATCTCCGAGAGCCGATTCCCGATACCTTTTTGACATCGGCAGTCCCAAGTTTAGCTTAGAGCACACGACTTGAAGAAAGTCCCGAGTTCGACCAATGCCCGTGAGCTAAGTCCCCGGTCTTCAGTACCATGAATCCCAAGCTAGTAGTGCCACGTCAGTGCCGTACGATGAAATCGATCGACGTCAGAGGTTTTTTCACAGAAGGATATCAATGAAGTACATTGTAACTCAGAGCACCACTAAGTATAATTTCGGGGCTAACTTACAAGAAAATTTAGATAAAGAGTACAATAGATACACACGCAAAGGGAAGAAACGATGCATCCATTTCAAGACTTTATGTTAGATCCCCATAAAGCTCAGATTACATACAAGAGACACTATCTACACCTTTTGGACCAATCAACTGGTTACATTAAGAACATGAAAAATTTTCACAACAAAAAAGGGAAAACTATCAAAATTTTGTGTCATAGAACATAGCTCGTCAATCATGCCTCTTCTGCGCACGAGATTTCTCCTTGGCTGCCTCGCGCACCCTAATGTGTTTTCATTTTATGATATTTCGACACCCTTTATGCTTCGCGCAACTTCACGATCATATTTTTCCCTTCCCGAAGCTACCTCTTGAGCCAGGTTACGTTCCCTTCACAACCTTGTGGTGCTGACACCTCAAGGGTCTTTGCCGCCAACTGTCATCTTAATTATCTATTTTCCTGGTAGAGTTCAACAATGGCGAGTTGTGCCTGCTCCATCTGCTGAGTAGGCTCTCGAGCGTTAGAATCCGAGGCATTTTTCCTCCTTGTTCTTTTCCCACTTCCCCGACTTGCGGTTTTGACAGACTCTATCCGGATAGTGCACATAAGTAACTCATCGACGAGTGATCTTGCGCACGACTCAATCGGGTTTTGGTTTTCCACAATTTCCTTATTCTTCTTGGGCCTTCCTCTCCTCCGCGGTATCTGCTATTGAGGAAGCGTGGCTTCCAACCTGTGTCCTTTCGATGTAACTTCTTCCACTTCGGCCTCCGCACAGGGAAATACCATCGTTTCTACGTGAAGGTGGGAATCTTCCTTTGAAGCCTCGGGAACACTCGTTGCAAATAAGAATGAGTCCCAGGCATTTTGGGGCTCAAGCCTGGTGCTTCGTCTACCTCACAGTCTCTGTCTTGTGTTTTGAGGAGTTCCCATGGTGCGACAATGTATCTTCCTTACACCAGGGTGGCTTGAAAAAGGCCCAAAGTGAAGAATTCGATCAGACTGGGCTCACGAGATGAACTACCAACAATGCATAAGCTCGACTGGTAAGAAGAGCACATGCAGAACATCTAGAATTTATAATAGAGCGGGCAGTGAGTCGAAACGTGCCAGGGAACACTGAATTCCTGGCGATGGGATGTTTTAAAGAATTTATGTGTCACTTCTGCGCGACGGTTATGATCCGGGGCGTGTGAGATGCAACTGATAGAGAGTTGCGACGGGTGTGTGGTACGATCACCTTGATTTTTTAAAAATTCCCCAGCCTCCATGATGAGCTGATGATGGTCGATGCACTTGCTGATGCAAATTCTGTTTAAACAATTCGCCTCGACCTGAGGTGCTGAATGACTTCCCTTATGATAGGATCTGACTCTTTTGGAACATACTCGTACTTTCGATACATGTTTGGCTCTAACATCCTTTCCCAACCCCAAAGGACAATCAGCCACTAGCGTGACTTTGACTCTCATGTTTTCCGTACCTGATATTTCATGTTGTGGCACGTGGATGTAACCCACCCTAACTGGATAAAAAATGACGGCGCTAACATAAATGGTGCAGGCAATTCGAAGGGTTGCAAAGATCACGTAAGTATCAAACAACTAGGTTTAAGCAGGCTTTACAGGTATGCATCAATATGGATTCTTCATGCTTACACTTTATACATATATTTTGCCAAGTGTTGTTCTATACACAATCTCTAAACGATTTTAATTTCGATTGTAGGAAAGATGCTTCTGACTATTGAGCAAAATTGGCCCAGTAACCATGCCGAGAAATCCGAGAGAAATTGGGTCAGAAAATCAACAAGGTGATGAAGGATATCAGACTCCCAGAATTTGGCACACCTGATGACTTCGATGACTTGCGCGACATAGTCAAATCGCACACCGAGCAAGATTCATCATAGGCTAAAGAAATTCAAAAGGTGGAAGACACAAGAGAGCTAGATCATGCACGATAGTTTATGGAACACCCGATCAAAACTCAGGCTATGCTGCAACAGTTAAGTGCCAGTCTGATCAAGTATCAGGCACATGCAGTAAAGATCAGAGGGATTTGCGTGGATTTGATGGAACAACACAGATTTGCATACGCCCACACCTGCGAGGAGTTGTTCATTAGTCTGTCAGAGTATGAGAAAAGTCATCCTTTCAAAGTGATATCTTGAGATGACTGCTGGAAAACTGTTAGGAGAGAACGCCACGTGACAAATTCTGTTTTTCTTAACTGTACTTTAGCCATTATTTTTAGTTAATTTTATGTTATAAATAAGAGCATTGACTGATTAGTTAAGGGTCGATGGTTGTTGTAAGAAAATCTCCTTTTCTGGTTTATTAAGAATTATTTTGGAGCTACCTGTAATTGAGAAGTCCTTCTGGACCAGAGACAAGTTATATTTTCATCAAATGCATGTGTGATTGGGCATAGAGAAGAACTATTTCCTTTCTTGTCTCATGAATGGATGCTGTAACAAGTAAGAGCTATTGAATCTATTGTTAAGTGATCTAATGCAATGCTTTGCGGTTCTTTTCTTTAATGATGAAGATGAATCGTTGTGTTATTATGTGATGGATGATTAAAGTAGGTGAATTCTTTTTCTTTCCATTATCTTATCGCATACATGTTTTCTTTTTGACAATTAGTATCTCAGACAATAATTGGATTCTCACAGGGTTAATGTATTAGTACTAGGCCTGTGGTATAGAATTTTCATCTGCATGCTTGAGTAGTGGGTTATCCCAAGCTCATCCTCTTCTCCAGTATTTAGAACCTTTTCGCATTTTGTTGCCAAGTTGGTTTATACCAGCTTACAATCTTATATTGGTCCCACCTAAGAGAAAATACAAAAAAGAGAAAGTCTAAACCGAAGGAGAGGCCTTCACAAGAAAACGTAAAGCCCATCGATTAATCGGCTGGATCGCAAGATCTGGAGAAACATTCCACCATTAAACACTATAGAGTCTAATTGGGCCTCGATGGCGGGTTTGGTTCCTGCTGTTGAACTAAAGAGATTTAGGACCCATCAACATAATTGGAGCTAGAAGGAGGGCCTGAGAATGAATGGCTGAACACATATTTCACATAATATTTTAGACAACCTGTAGATTGAAAACAACCCACATGCATGGCTAGTCATTCCCAAGACAACCCACACACGCTGAGTACTTCTGAAATGAGTAACTAACCCCAACACGAGGAAGAACGCTTGTTCCCCAACATACCTTATGCTCTCCCTCACGAGGAATTAAATCAATTTAGAAGGATCACAAGAGCATACACCCAACAGATCGATGCACTGTCTTTAGCTCCGATACTTCCTCGAAGACAAAAAATAAGTAGACCACTGGTCAATACTCCCGACAAGGTTTTTGTGCACACAATAGAAGACCTAATAGATTTCACAATCACCAAAATCAAACATCCTCTTAATCTGATCCCCGAAATGCTAGCCAACAACGTCTCTGAACCAGACGATTTTTTGAAAGAGGAGGAGTTTAACTCAGAATTTGAAGATATGGAAGACAACAATGACCATAATGAAGAAAGGGGAAACCCACCATAGAATAATCAACCATGGTTTTCCAGATATGCTTTGGCTCTCCCGGGACCAATCCACAACCTTCCCCGACATCCAGAGAAGTTACTTCCTAAGTTCGACCTCGAAACCTTAGGATTACCTGAAGATCATATCAAGAAATTTATACTAGCGATCAGACTTATGAATGTCCAACATGAAGACATAGTATGCAACCTTCTCCCCTACACTTTCGAGAACTTCGCCTCCATGTGGTATTTCAACTTACCTGTAGGATCCATAACTAGTCGAACAAATTTTCAAAAGGATTTTCTAGATAAATTTTCCAAAGAAACCACTACATGAGCTTTGATGGCTGAATTGTTCACAGCCACCATGAGTTCAAGAGAGAAGGTTAAAGATTTCAATCAAAGATTCACAACCATATGAAACAAATTCTAGCCCAAAGCAAAACCAACTCAGGAGTTGCAAATTGAAGTATATGCTAATGCACTCCCAACTTCTATTTCCATGTTTGTGAAGAGGGTTGCCAAACGAACCTTAGCTGAGAATTTTGAAGAAGCCAAAACAATAGAATTCCATATGAAAGGGTGTAAAGAAGGCCATGTCTCTTTAGTTAAGAAAGAATTTCAACCTCTTCCCAAGAGAGGACTCCTTTTGACTAGACCGCCATGGAAACAAGTAGAACATACTCCCGACAAGGGTAATGGAGACATAGAAGATCTACAACGCATGGTTAAGAAATTATCAAATGAGATCATAGACATGAAAAGAAGTGCAGGGGAGGGAAACTAAGGACAAAGGCCCTATAAGCCTTTCTTTAAAAGAAACCCATTGTTCAAAACAATTGAGCCTCCCCCAACAAACTTAAATATTGATCTAGGGAATGCGGTATCTGATTCTTTTTGTAGCTATCATCAAGAAAACCACTTTGAAAGAGACTGCCCTCAATGGGTGCATGCCATGAATTTGATGGCCAACCGGTTTTTAGATGAGGTTTCCCTAACCGAACAAACAAGTAGTTCAATTATGAATGTTGTCAATCAGGAAGAGATTGATCCACCAGAAGATACAACCATGCTGATATGGGATCCTGACCTAATTATGCCTTCCAACGACTTATTTCAGGTTCAAGAACCACCTGCAGAAGTCTCATTTGTGGAAACGTGGAGTAAGGGTCCACTTGTCTCAAAAGATCCTACTACTACCCAAAATTTGAGAGGGAGAGAAACCCCCGATAAATCGAAAGAACCTTTTTCTCCCCATCAGAACCCTATTAGCATCCATACCCGAGAATCGCCCAAACTAGAGTACAACATAGTTGAATATTTGAAGAAGTTGAAGGCTAATATATCAGTTATGGACATATGTAGAATCCCTCAGGAAAAAGACTTCCTGCTACAAGATTTGAAATCAGTAGAAAACCCTATGCCAGGCGATGAACAACAAAGAAATCTAATGTCCACAGATCTAGTAAATAAACCAATTGTGAATACCTGCTCAGAAGATAAGAAGGGAAAAGACTTTGTCCCACCGTTCCTTTTAACGTTTGAATTTTTCTACAGGAACCTTCACAATTGTTTGGTCAATTCAGGAGCATCTTCCAACGTTATGCCACTATCTATTTGCAAGAAAATAAATGTCGTTCCTCTCAAAAGTGATAAACATGTAATACAACTAGATAGAACCTAGGTCAAAGTCATGGGGGAACTCAAATATGTAATGATCAGAATAGCGACACATCCTAAGTTTGTGCAAGTGATTGATATTATCATAGTAGATATCCCAGAAGCTTATGGATTGTTATTGAGATGAGAATGGTCTGAGCAGTTAAACAGATACTTTAGTACAGGCTGGGCATACCTTTGGCTACCTCTGAAGGGATACAAGAATATGATCAGAATTGATAGGGAAAGGTATCTGAAACATACCGTCACTGATTTAGAAACCCTAAATGAACCCTCATCGACAGATTTCCCTGTGTTAGGCAATTATTCCTGTGATTCCTACTTCAACAACTTCTCCCCTCTCTCGTCTGATGTCCCTCTTACTCAAAATTCTGAAATGGTTTTCCAAGAGAAATCACCGATATCGACAGAGGAAACCTTCTTCTGTCAAGAACCTGTGTTAGAAATCACAGGACAAAAGATAGGAGAGCAAGAAAGTAATAAGAAAGAAGAAACGGTTAATTTTTTCTCACAAATTTGGACCATATACTTTGATGGATCTAAATCACAGGAAGGATCAGGGGCAGGGTGCATCCTCATTGATCCAAAAGGTAAACATCATTTCTTATCCTGCAGACTTGAGTTCAAGTGCACAAACAACATGGCCGAGTGTGAAGCTCTAGTAAAAGGGTTAAAGAAAGCCATAGAATCAAATGTCAAAGAATTGAAGGTTTTCAAAGACTCAAAGTTTATTGTTAGATGTAACATATCCACTATGAAAAATTCAAAATTTTCACAAGAGAGAGTATGCAAGAGAAGGAGACGAGACCTTGTTACAGGCCGTGCTCAGGAACACCTTGTAAAACATGAATTTTCCATTTAATACAAGGACAATAGTTTTTCCTGCATATTTTCTGTGTTGAATGAATGTCTATGCATATGCGAAGACTCTGCAAGGAGTGCAGAAGTCACAAAAATCTTTGAAGGGTTCGGGGTTCCCTGAAGCTCGGGAGGAGCAACGTTCATATACGCGTAGACGAGATTCAATGTTATAGAATTCACAGAGGGAAGAAGGCAAAGGTCAAAGCCTTTGAACATTTGGAATTCTTCCAGGTGTTGGGGGAAAAGCGCCAAAGCTCAAAAGGAGCAACAACTGATGTTGGATCAGCCGAGAACATCTGGACTGTGGATTTGTGTCCAGGAGCTCGAGGTTTAAACCCTTGTAAGCATAGCGAAAGTCCCGAAGGAGAATCGTATCGGGAATTCGATGTTCAGGAGTTCGGAGTCCGGAGGACGATAAGTCAGGCCCTCGACATCAGAAATTGTGAAAGGGCGAATTAGGTTTGATCCATCCATCTGCAGGAGGACGCGTGTCGCGGAATCGTCTGTTTCAGAGATTCGGGCACTGGGACTCACAAAGGTGAATACCTTGACTTCATGAGTAGTGAAGTCCCGAAGAAATCTGAGCCATCCGTTGAAAAGAGGACACGTGTCACAAGATCACCCATATCGGGGATTCAGACATCGGAGGTCAGAGAAGGAAGTCCTTCAACTTTGCTAGTGGTGAAGTTGCGAAGAGATCAGGACCGTCCTTCTGAGGAGGACAGGTGGCAACAATCGCGGGGTCGGCTAAGTGCCGAAGAAGTTTGAGTGCAGGATTTGTGAACTTGGAAGTTCGCAAGGTGAGAGTCCAAGGATTGGATACACCAAGTCGCGAGTGGCGAAGTCACGAGGAGCGGAGATAGTCATAAGATACAGGTCACGGAGGACCATTGGATCAGAGCCTCATGGCACGTATCGCGCATTCGGAGGTTCGAGGGTTGAGGGAACCTCTTCTCAACTGCAGAAGTCACGAAGTGCCGAGAACCGAGGCACAAGTGTGGACACATGGTAGAACCACAAGGTGGGGCCCGCGTGGTCGACATGTGGATACGCGTCGCCTGGAGAAAGGGGCCATCACTCCGTTGAATTCTTGCATCTCAAGGATTCGTGGAGTAAGGGCATGAGAACTCAACCCTTCGACTTACGAAGTCGCGAGTAGTGAGCTCACAAGAAGGAAAGTTAACATCGCTTCTCAGGGGTTCGTGAAGGGAAGGTGCCAAGGTTGGATGCTGAAACTCGCGAGAGTGTGATTAGCGAGAGGTGCTAGTGTTAATCCCAGCCGGTGGTCATGCAAGGAAGGTGCTGACAGAGAGGGAGCTATACCCATTTCGTGATCTCGGGTATCACGAAATTGGAAAGGAGGGGTCGAGAGTTTTGACTCACGAACTTGCGAGATTGCGAGTTGCGACAAGCGCCTATGGAATTGGGCCTTGGTGATAGTGCTGTGTTCGCTCAGAGGAGGTGGAGCTCGCGCCTAGTGTTGTTCGCACAGGGGAGCTTCCTGAAAGGTAAGGAAGTGGTCTCGAAAGGGTGCCTTCATGAGAAAATCTATCTAAAGCATCAGGTAGGACAAACATCAGAACAAATATCCCGAGAGCAGACCAAAAAGTCTGTATTAGTTCATCATACATATATATATAAATATAAACATAAGCCATACGTGGTCCTTCCAATAAAACATGCAACCATCATTTCTGATCAAAACACCCTGCAGACAGTCTTACATTGAAACCATTCATAATTTCACAGACTATGAACATACAGGTCAACATATAAATTTCAAGATACAAGGTATAACACTTATCAAAAAACACCAGGTGATGCAACTGCTGAGAGGGGTGCTCGTTTCCACCCAACCGTAGGCTCAATGACTCCCAACGTATTTACCACTAGCCACCCCCGAGTTGAGACCACGATGCTGCGAGACTGCATCTCTATTTGCCTGTGACCGAGAACAAAGGTTACTCTCCTTCTTCTCTGCTATCACTCATTCTGTATTTTTCCAGAGTTCTCCTCTTCCTCTTTCCCTCGCGTCTGCCTCTGATCGCACACTCCTCCTGCCTCTCTCTCCTTTCCGGCGAGGTTGCGTGTGGCACGACCTTCCTCACGGTGGTCAGGTCTGAGGACTCTATGGATGGGCGGT
>ML814110.1:186222-216012 GCA_009831015.1 Picea engelmannii | reverse complement strand
TGGGCCAGTGAAGTCCAAATATGGTATTGGTCTCGGTGGAAGTTAATGCCACCTTTCCAGGTGCCTTCCACCACCTTTCTTCAGCCATCGTGGTCTCTTTTTCAGCATATCCCCTCTCAGCAGTCCTGCAATATATATATATTCATAATAGTATTCACATTCATTGACTTTTTCCACAAGGTCCATTCACATCACACATTCACATTTCTGAGTTTGCCACATTACTTGGCCAATATAGTTATTTTTACAGACTGGGGGAAACAAGGGTGTTACATTAGACAAGTAAGGAATACTATACATTGCAATTCCATGCACCTAAATAATTATCAACATGAAGTGCATAGGTTAATAGAGCTTTTTGAAGCTTTCAATATTACAATGATCCCCAGAGCAAAGAATATCCTCGCTGATTCCCTAGCCACAACTGCTTCAAGGCTGTCACATTTAGAAGATTATGAAGCCTCCCGGTTCACTTTGGAGTTACTGTACAAACCATCGGTGCCTAAAAACATTTCTAATTGGAAAGTCTTTGAAGGCGATGAATAGATCATAAAATTTCTAACTAACAAAGATAATTTTAAGGACTTAGCTATTGACGATGAAGTTTTCCAGGAACAATCAATGGAAACTGGTCCTTGGACAGGTCAACCAACCCACAAATCTCGAAGGGTATATCTAACTTAGAAAATCTGTTTGACTTGAAAGAACGGTTTAAGGGGCCCAAAAATGAAAAGACCGTTAGTTCCTGTCCCATGCATGAAACTATAAATCTTGGAACCCCGGAAAACCCAAAGAATGTAAATCTTGGCAAGACTATATCCAAAGAGGAAAGAAAGGCTTATCTCAAATTGTTAAGACAATATCAATATGTCTTTGCATGGTCTTACTGAGATCTGAAAACGTATGATACCCATATCATTCAACACACTATCCTGTTAAAACTTGTAGTGAAACCCATCCAACAAAAGTTTCGAAAATACCACCCATCCCTGGAACCTCTAATGTGTCATGAGTTGAAGAAAAATTTAGATGCCAAAATCATTTTCCAGGTTAGGCATTCCACGTGGGTAGAAAATTTGGTTCCTGTGAGGAAAAAGTCAGGAGAAATCCGTTTGTGCATAGATTTTAGGAACGTCAATAGAGCTTCAGAAAAGGACAAATACCCAGTCCCACCGATGGAGCAACTCTTGCAGACCGTGTCCATCTCTAAGATTTTCTCTCTACTGGACGATTTCTCGAGTTACAATCAAGTTCTGGTTTCAGAGGAAGACTATTTGAAAAATACCTTCCGAACCAAGTGGGGAACTTTCGCTTACAAACGCATGCCCTTTGGGTTAATCAACATAGGGGAAATCTTCCAAAGGGCCATGGATGTAGAATTTCGAGGACTGATCAACAGGTGTGTGGTAGTGTATCTGAATGACGTAACTGTGTATTGAAAGAACATAGAGGAACACATCCAACACTTAACCCATATTTTCGAAAGGTGTAGAAAATAAGATATATCTTTAAACCCTAAGAAAACTATCTTTGGTGTGGAGGAAGGAAAGCTATTAGGTCATATTATATCCCAAGCTAGAATTCACATAGACCTTGAGCGATTCAAAGCTATAACTCAAATCTCGTTACCTCACAACAAAAAGACAATGCAATCCTTCTTCGGGAAAATCAATTTTGTAAGAAAATTCACACATGATTTCGCCGAGACTGTTAGACCACTACAAAAGATGATCCACAAAGATGCTGAATTTAAGTGGGATGATAAACGAAAGGATGCTTTCAACAATATTAAAACTGCTATATCTCAAGCCCCCGTGTTACGAAGTGTCGATTTTAATAGAGATTTCTTCCTCTATACTTTCACCTCCGACCAATCGTTAGCTGCAGTATTGGCTCAGAAGGATGATGACAACAATGAGGCTCCAGTGTCGTTCATGAGCACTAAACTCCAAGGAGCCGAACTTAATTATTCTGCTATTGATAAACATGCCTATGCAATATATAAAGAAGTAAAACACTTTAGATATTACATCCTCAAGAACCATACCAAAGTAATTGTACCTCATCCTACAGTTCGATCCTTGTTCACTCAACAAGAGATGGGGTGAAGAAGAGGGAACTGGATGGCAGTAGTCCAAGAATTTGATCTAGATATAAAACATGCCAAACTAGTTAAAGGGCAAGGGTTATGCAAACTTGCGGCTGAAGCCCAGGACCAATAAATGAAGACTCTGGATGGGAGAATGAAATGACATTTTGGTGTGGTGAAACTTCATACATTTCCCCAGGGCCAGAGTCTTGGTATGAGAATTTGAATTATCTCTTGCACCATGGGACTTGACCAGAAAACCTCAACCCCAGGGAAAGGAGAGCTCTTAGGTTGAAATTTGCACTATATCGCCTCATAAATTCAGTGCTCTTTCGGATTAATTATGATAGGGTACTTTTAAGATGTCTCAAACGTGAAGATGCCAAAAAAGTTCTTAAGGAGCTCCATGATAGCCCTGTCGGTGGGCATTTTGCAGGAAACATCACTGCTCATAAGATACTGAGAGATAGTTATTATTGGCCCACTTTGTTTAAGGATGCTCACACTTACACTAGAAATTGTAAGACTTGTCAAATAAGTGCTGGGAGAGAGAATAGAGAAATAGTCCCACTCCAACCGATGACTGTTTCTAGGCCTTTTGAGCAATGGGGGTTAGATATCATAGGAGAAAATACTCCAAGATCTTCAAAACAACATAAGTATATACTTAATGCCATCGATTATTTCACTAAATGGGCAGAGGTCATCCCTTTGACCCATGTAAACGAGAAGGTGGTAATCCAATTCATAGAACAACAACTGATCACAAGGTTTGGTGTCCCTTTTGTCCTTGTTTTTGATAATGCAGCTTACTTTTCTTCCACCTTATTAACAGAATTTACACTGGACAAAGGAATGATAATTAGATACTCTGCAAATTACTATCCACAGGGAAACAGAGTGGCATAATCAACTAATATGAACCTGATGAGACTATTGAAGAAAACAGTTGCAGACAACCAGAGAAATTGGCATAATCTACTTCATAACTCTTTATGGGCTGATAGGGTCACACCCAAAGAAGCTATAGGAAAATCCCCATACTTTCTGGTATACGGACATGAAGCTATTCTCCCGAACGAGCTTTATCTTCCATCTCTTCAACTTGCCCAAGATTCTAGAGGGGAGACTTCATCGGCTATACAACAAAGAATTGACACTCTGCTCATGCTAGAAGAAGAAAGGGAGAAAGATAAATCAAAGTTCCTAGCTCACCAACAGATCGTTAAAAGATGGTTTGACAATCATATGGCTAAAGAGAAGAATTTTGAAGTAGGAGACCTAGTCCTAAAATGGGACAGAGCAAATGAGCCTAAAAGCAAACATTCTAAGTTTCAAAATCTGTGGCTCGGACGCAAGAAGCTTGGGGCAGGAACTTATCGGTTACAGAACCCGAGGGGGGAACCTGACACCCTCCCAGTAAATGACCAAGTCCTAAAACAATATTTCCATATATATATATATATATAAATAAATAAATATAAAATATTTCTTTTTTGTTGAGTTTCATTTATATGTTTTGTGTGCGTGTTTCATAAGTTTGTTTTAGCTAGCTTGATTGCGATTTCACCTTTGTTTTCTTTTGCTGTTTTGATTTCCACACTTTTGAAGGTTGTGTTTAGCAAGATAATGGTTGACCTCAAATAATGTGACATAGCGAACTCTGTTCCTAACTCATTTCTCACATACAACACAAGAAGCGCTGAGGAACCTACGGTTGTTCCAAGGGGTCCTCTAACCTATGCTGTCACACACCCCCTGCGGCATAGTAAATTTTCACCCTTTTTCAAGGGACAGAACTCATGAAATCCTATGGATCTTAGCACAGGCTACAGACACCACCTCTGCCTCGACAAAGTCTCTACGTGACCTCCCAGTTTTTAAGGATCGTTCAGTTCCTTTCATGAGCCGAAGCGGCCTCTTTCGATTTCCAGCTGAAATCTCAATTCAATCGATCCACAGGTCCTTCGGAAGTTCCCCTGTGTGAACAACACTAGGCGCGAGCTCCACGACTCCCAAGCGACCACAACGCTATGACCAAGGCCTACTCCCAAAGGTGCTTGTCGCAACTATCCATCTCATGATTTCATGAGTCGAAGCTCTCGACTCCTCCTTTCCAATCTCGCGATACCTAAGATCACAAAATGGGTATAGCTCCCTTCAGTCAGCGCCCTCCGCGCGTGACCACTAGCTAGGCTAAACACTAGCTCCTCTTGCTACTCACCACCTTGTGAGTTCAAAGGTTGAACTCTCATTCCTTCTGTGTGTGATCCTTCGAGACTTGAAAGTCAGCGAAGGATGACCTTCCTTTCGCACTTCTCGCAACTCGCCACTTCGCGAGTTGTAGCGTCAAATCTTGGCACCTTCCCTTCATGAACCCCCAAGAAGCGATATTTATTTTCCCTCTCGTGTTCTCACTACTCGTGACTTCTCAAGTCAAAGGGTTGAGCTCTCATGCTCTTATTCCGCGAATCCTCGAGACGTGAGAAGTCAACGGAGCGTCGACTCCCTTCTCCAGGCGACGCGTGTCCACCTGTCAATCACGCGGGCCCCACCTTAAAATTCTGCTACGTGTTCTCTCGTGCCCGAATCTCGACACTTTGCTACTCGTGAAGTCGAAAATGACTCCTTTCAACCTCCGAACCCCCGAACGTGCGATAGGCGATGAGGTTCCTGATCCAACGGTCCTCCCATTTTTTGGATCCAACGACGGTCTCCGCTCCTCGCGAATTTTCCACTCGTGACTTGGAGCACCCAACCTTTGTTCTCTTACCTTGCGAACCTCCGAGTTCGTGAGATTCCTTGATCTCTGCCACCTGTCCTCCCCAGATGGACGGTCCTGATCCTCTCGCGAATTTTCCGCTCGCGAAGTCGAAAGACTTCCCTCTATGACTCTCGATGTCCGAATTCCCAATATGGGTGATCTCGTGACAGACGTCCGCTCTCAGACGAATGACTCATATTTCCTCAGGACTTCGCTACTCACGAAGTCAAGATGCTCGCCTCTGTGAGTCGCAGTGCCCGAATCTCCGAAATGGATGATTCCACGACACGCGTCCTCCCGCAGACGAATGACTCAGATTCTTTCACCCCTTTGGGACTTTCAGGACAAAAGTCTCGACCTCCTATCCACCGATATGCCGAAATTCCGACACGTCGTCAACGCGGGTCCCACAACATAACTTCCCACCTTTTTGGAGTTTCAGACTTCGCGAATCCTGATGCTAAGCTTTCGATTCTTCAACCCATGAAACCCCAAAATATCGAGTTCTGATACACTTCACCAATAACTAGCTCACACAAATCCTTTTGCCCCTTCGGGATTTCGCCTTTCGCGACCTCGCGAATCTTGAGGCAATGGTTTTAACCCTTCAACTCGCGAATCCACGAAATGAGATTACGCGAGTGATCCAACGGTTCTTGTCGACTCAGATCCTACGGTCCGATTTCTCCCAAACTTAAAACTTGAAAATAGGCTTACCGTAACTCCCCTTCTCCTCTGCAAGATCTGACGGCTCTCAGGACTTCGTGAATTCTCCACGGAGAATTCCGACCTTCCAATGCTTCCTTGACAACTCTTGTGAAGAAAACATGGTAATTCCTTCGCTGCTATTTTGGGATTTCAAGAGGATCATTCTTCCTCATACAGGGTTACTAAGACTTGCGGCTTCAAATCCTTTTTCCAGGTTCTTGGTGAGCTTTCTAAGAAGGGTGTCTCTATGGGAATATCTATCCAAGGTGTTACTTGAGACAGATAAGGGTATAGATTTCCCAAGAATAGACTTGAAGTCTAAATTAATTCAATATGCGTATAATCAGGGATTTATAAAACATAAGCCATACACAGTCTTTCCATTACAAGCGTGCAACCACCATTTCTAAATCAAAACACTACATAGGCAATCTTATACTCAAACCGTTCATAAAACTTCACAGACTGTGAGCATACATGTCAACATATGAATTTCAAGATGCAATATGTAAAACACTTATCAGAAATAACACCAGATGTGATTGCAACTGCTGAGAGGGGTGCTTGTTTCCACCCAACCGTAGGCTCAACGAATCCCAACGGATTTACCACTAGCCACCCTCGAGCTGAGACAACGATGCTGCGAGACTGTGTCTCTGCTTTCCAGTGACCGAGAACGAGGGTTACTCTCCCCCTTCTCTGCTATCACTCACTCTGCATATCTCCAGAATTCTTCCTCCTTCCCTTGTGTCTGCCCCCTTCTCCCTTCTCCCTCACGCCTTTTTCCTCTTGTGAGGTTGTGTGTGGAATGATTTCCCTCGCACTGGTCAGGCCTGACGGCTCTATGGATGGGTGGTTCACCCCCCCCATCCCTCGTTACTCATGAGGAGCCATTTACCTACCAATCCCGGTGAGTCATTTAATTCGGGGCCAACGAGCCGCTCTTGGTTCTTCGGGCCAGTGAAGTCCAAATACGATATTGGTTTTGGTGGAAGTTAACACCACCTTTCCAGGTGCCTTCCACCACATTTCTCTAGCCATCATGGTCTCTTTTTCAGCGCATCCTCTCTCAACAGTCATGCAATATATATTCATAAAATTATTTACATTCATGGCCCTTTTTACTAAGGTCCATTCCAATCACACATTTACATCTTTGAGTTTTCCATAGTTCTTGGCCAGCATAATTATTTTTCAGACTGGGGGAAACAGGATGTTATATATGCAAATGAAAGACTTTGGAGAAATGCAGAAGTGCCCAACCTATGGTCTGGTGAAACCTTAAGGGAAAGTTGGAAAGCTAAAAAGGACTACATGAACCCCGAAGATAAAGTTAGAAAAGGATTCACCTTAACCATCTCACTTTACAAATTAAAGAAACACCATCCTCTCTCACTTGCTCAGGCCATTCTGCCGAAATAAAAGTTAACTATACCAAAATGAATGAACAGTGGGAGAGGGTATGCAGATATCTCCGTCGGGGTTATGAACGTTCGCTGGCAGTGGAGCAAGATCTGTGATGTCGGGGTGACTCCGTCGGGGCTATGGACTCTTGCTGGCAGCAGAGTAACACCGTAGCAAGTGATTAAAGGTAGCTAAAGGCTTCATGCCAGTGAATACTTTACTAGATTTTTGTCAAAAAGGGCATGAGTCAGGGTTACAGTAAATGAAGGAGGAATAAAGGTGGAAAACCCCACAGGCAGACCTAGAAGCATCAACCAGAGAATTTTAAATGCAAGGGAAAAAGAGGATCTTATTTAAACCAGTTAAGTTCTGCACCATCTTTTGTATCAATTGAGCCTGAAGGAGGAACATAGATTTTTCTTTCACCTAGTAAATTGCCATTTGTTGAGCACTCAACACACCCTAAAAAAGTCTATGTCAAATTTCATTTTTTGGGTACCACTTGATCTTTTGCTTTGTCTAAATTCGACTTCAGTATGCACAATGTTGCCTTTGCTCATCATTCTGACTCTCGTTAAGTCTTCCAAAGTTTGTTTAGATATATGAAAACCCATAACTTAAAAGACTAAGATTTAAATAAAGAATCGGCAGTCAAAAATTTTCCCTAACGTGCTCAAAGATTCGACATCGGGAAGAATTAAAAAATGAAAGAGAATCACTTGAGAGAATCGAGGTCATCGAGCACCGATTTTTCAGCATCGACAAATGGAAGTCGCTCTTTTGCGACAAGCATCACGCAAGGATATCACCGAAAACCGATTCCCTTCGGCATCGGTAAAGGGCGAAAAGAGTAAGTGTTGGACGAAGAAAGAAACAATATCACCGATCATCGACTGCCGAAATGTTTTTGGCATCGGGGGTTTTCGAGGAAGATAACCCACAAAGAAATTACGCCATAGGTTCATCTTCGAAGGCCGATCCCCGATACCTTTTCGGCATCGACAGTCGCAAGTTTATCTTAGAGAACACGACTTGAACAAAGTCCCGAGTCCGACCAATGCCCGCGAGCTAAGTCCTCAGTCTTTAGTACTACGAATCCTGAGCTAGTAGTGCCACGTCATATCCGTACAATGAAATCAATCAGGGTCAAAGGTTTTTTCGTGGAACGATATCAATGAAGTACAATTTAACTCGGAGCACCACTAAGTATAATTTTGGCGCTAACTTACAAGAAAATTTAGACAAAGAACACAATAGATACACATGCAAAGGGAA
Source organism: Picea engelmannii (assembly GCA_009831015.1). Lineage (NCBI taxonomy): Eukaryota > Viridiplantae > Streptophyta > Pinopsida > Pinales > Pinaceae > Picea > Picea engelmannii. The sequence goes on along the minus strand of ML814110.1, from coordinate 207,772 downwards.
CAAACGATGGATCCATTTCAAGACTTTATATTAGATCCCCATCAAGCTCAAATTACATACAAGAGACACTGTCTACACCTTTTGGACCAATCAACTTGGTTACATTAAGAACATGAAAAGTTTTCACAACAAAAAGGGAAAACTATCAAAATTTTGTGTCACAGAACAGAGCTCCTCAATCATGCCTCTTCTGCATGCAGGCTTTCTCCCTGGCTACCTCGCGCACCCTGAGTTGTTTTCATTTTCTGATCTTCCGACACCCTTTGTGCTTCGCTCAACTGCACGATTGTATCTTTCACTTCTCGAAGCTACCTCTTGAGCCAGGTTACGTTCCCTTCACAAACTTGTGGTGCTGACACCTCAAGGGTCTTTGCCGCCAACTGTTGTCTTAATTTTCTATTTTCCTGGTAGAGTTCAACAATTGCTAGTTGTGCCTACTCCAACTGCTGAGTAGGTTCTCTAACATTAGAACCCGAGGCATCTGTCCTCCTTTTTCTACTCCCACTTCCCCGACTTGCGTTTTCGACAGGCTCTAGCTAGATAACTCACATAAGTAACTCCTCAGTGGATGATCTTGTGCACAACTCAATCAGGTTTTGGTTTTCCACTATTTCCTTATTCTTCCTAGTCCTTCCTCTCCTCTGTGGTATCTGCTATTGAGGAAGTGTGGCTTCCAACCTGTGTCCTTCGGGTGTAACTTCTTCCACTTCGGCCTCCGCACGGGGCAATACCATCGTTTCTGCGTGAAGGTGGGAATCTGCCTTTGAAGCCTCAGGAACACCCACTGCAAATAAGAACGAGTCCCAGGCATTTTGGGGCTCAAGCCTGGTGCTTCGGCTGCCTTGCAAGCCTTATCTTGCGTTTGGAGGAGTTCCCATGGTGTGACAACGTATCTACCTTACGCCAGGGTGGCTTGACAAAGGTCCAAAGCGAAGAATTCGATCAGAATGGGCTCACGAGATAAACTACCAACGATGCATAAGCTCGACTGGTAAGAAGAGCACATGCAAAACATCTAGAATTTATAATAGAGTGGGTAGTGAGTCGAAACGTGTCAGGGAACACATAATTCCTCATGAAAGGATGTTTTAAAGAATTTCTGTGTCACATCTACACAATGGGTATGATCTGGGGCTTGTGGGATGCAACCGATAGAGAGTTGTAGAGGGTGTGTGGTATGATCACCTTGATTTGTTTTAAATTACCCAGCCTCCATGATGAGTTGATGATGATCAATGCACTTTCTTATGAGACTTCTGTTTGAACAACTCGCCTCGACCTGAGGTGCTGAACGACTTCCGTTATGATAGGATTCGACTCTTTTGGAACATACTCGTACTTTCGACACATGTTTGGCTCTGACATCCTTTCCCAACCCCAAAGGCCAACCGACCACTGGCTTGACTTCGACTCTCATGTTTTTTGTACATGATCTTTCATGCTGTGGCGCACGGATGTAACCCACCCTAACTGGAGAAAAAATTTCGACGCTAACAGAAATGATGCAGGCAATTTTCAGGGTTGCAGAGATCATGTAAGTATCAAACAACTAGATTTAAGCAGGGTTTACAGGTATGCATCAATCTGGATTGTTCACGCTTATGATTTATACATATATTTTTCCAAGTGTTGTTCTATACGCAATATCTAAACGATTTTAATTTAGATTGCAGGAAATATGCCTCCGACTATTGAGCAAAATTGTCTCAGTAACCATGCCAAGAAATGCAAGAGAAATTGGGTCAGAAAATCAACAAGGTGATGAAGGATATCAGACTCCCTGAATTTGGTACACCCGATGACTTTGATGACTTGCACGACATAGTCAAATCGAACACCGAGCAAGATTCATCGTAGGCCAAAGAAATAGAAAAGGTGACAGACATAAGAGAGCCAGATCAGGCGCGACAATTTATGGAACACCCGATCAAAGCTCGGGCTATGCTGCAACAGTTAAGTGCTAGTCTGATCAAGTATCAAGCACATGCAGTAAAGATCAGAGGGATTTGCACAGCTCTGATGGAACAACACATATTTCCATACGCCCACACCTATGAGGAGCTGTTCAATAGTTGGTCGGAGTAGTAGAAAAGTCACCCTTTCAAAGTAATATCTTGAGATGACTGTTGGAAAACTGTTAGGAGAGAACGCCATGTGGCGAATTCTATTTTTCTTAACTGCACTTTAGCCGTTATTTTTAGTTAATTTTATGCTATAAATAAGAGCATCGACCGATTAGTTAAAGGTCAATGGTTGTTGCAAGAAACTCTCCTTTTTTGGTTTGTTAAGAATAATTTTGGAGCTACCCGTAATTGAGAAGTCCTTATGGACCAGAGACAAGTTATATTTTCATCAAATGCATGTGTGATTGGGCATAGAGAAGAAATATTTCCTATCTTGTCTCATGAATGGATGCTGTAACAAGTAAGAGCTATTGAATCTATTGTTAAGTTATCTGATGCAATGCTTTACAATTATTTTCTTTAATGATGAAGATGAATCATTGTGTTATTATGTGATGGATGATTAGAGTAGATGAATTATTTTGCTTGCCATTATCTTATCACATACGTGTTTTCTTTCTAACAATTATTATCTCAGACAATAATTGGATGCTCACATGGTTAACGTATTACTACTAGGACTGTTGTATAGAATTTTTGTCTGCATGCTTGAGTAGTAGGTTATTCCAAGGTCAACCTCTTCTCCAATATTTAGAACCTTTTCCCGTTTTGTTTCCAAGTTGGTTTATACCGAATTACAATCTTATATCGGTCCCACCTAAGAGAAAATACAAAAAAGAGAAAGTATGAACCAAAGGAGAGGCCTTCACAAGAAAACATAAAGCTCATCAATTAATCGGATGGATCACAAAATCTGGAGAACTATTCCACCATTAAACGCTGCAGTGTCTAATTGGGCCTCAGTGGCGGGTTTGGTTCCTGCTGTTGAACTAAAGGGATTTAGGACCCATCAACACATTGTGAAACTAAGAGGAAAAGGATCTTATAGAGATGAGATATGCTTGGGGATCCTTGGCACCATGTGCTGTTCATGGGTGGTTATAATTGAAGGATAAAAGGTCTCAGAATTTAGTACCCCACTATGTTGGGCCTCCTTAGCAACATAACTATGAGATAATCCCTACATGTTGTCTATATTGTGTGATGATTAATTTCAAATTGACAAGTTAACTACTAAATTTTGGAATCAATAATAAAGACATTCTTTTTAATGCATCCAAATTGTGTTTCATGATATCTTATTGTTGTTATTCTCCCTAAGGGTATATAATTGGGATTTGAATGGCCTATTAGAGTAATAATAGTGTAGTTATGCTCTCCATTCAATGGAAGGTGGATTAAGTCCATTGTGTTTGCTATTATTAGCTAGCATGGAATAAATATAATGTGGCTTTAGGTCCACGAGGTAGTTAGCAAGTGGTTATGATTAAGATTCTCTAGCTAGCTATAAATAAGGTTGGAGTCCTCCTTATGGAGTATGTGTTGGAGTATATTGTATTTGGATATTAGCCCATTAGAAAGTTTCCCCATCGAAGAGGCAAGTGAACATGAGTGGATTACTTCCATAAAAGGATCATTGTACAATGTTGCCCTATCTTAAGGGTATTTTGACATTGAATAAAGTGTGAGCATTTTGGATTTATGGTATATTGTTTATGGTTCAAGTTTAAGGGTTAAGGATCTCAACAAGTGGTATCAAATCTCTTTCTTGGGAAAAAAGTGGAATAATTTATTTATTATTATTATTTTTTAAAATTTTGTAGGTATTCATAGGAAAAATAAGTCCTCAACACTCATATCCATTCCTATATATTTTGTTTAGAAATTGAAGAAATAAATCACAATCTATGTTCCTCTCCAAAAAATACACAATTTAAAAAAAATGGCCCAAATCAAAGTTTGGGAAGTGAAGATATCGCTTATTTGAAATCAATTATTCTAGGATTTTTATGTTACAATTGTGATTTTATTCCAGGTATTACATAACATATAAATTTTGATGGTTTTCCCAAATTGAAGCCAGAGAAAATATAGGTGAAGGATCACTTCAACAACTTCTCTTTTAAATATTATATGATATAGCTCTGAGTTGTATTAAGGAAGTTATGACCGTTTCAATTCGTCGTTTCAAAACCCTAGGTATTATACTTACAATAATTTATGCATTTTACATGGATATATTAGACTCAATCATTGAGGAATATCCAATTTCTATGAAAATTATGTGGAAGAAGCCAATTGCATAAGTTTTCTTCAACTTGCTATAGAATATGAAGAGCATATCCACCAATGGTTATTCAAAGGAGAAGAATTTTTACACACTAAAGTAATTTGTATATAGAAACTCTATCTAGAGCATGGAGTACAAAAAATAAAAAAAATCCTATGAATCAATCCAAAGGCTGGATTGGAAGACGTATTGAAGAGAATGTTGGCCCACGTTTGTCGTTAAACCAAAAGGTCGATCTATTAGTTTATGATACAACCATTAGAGTTAACAGATCCATGGGAGCCAATTAAACTGTGTCACGAGTCCCAAAGGAGGTGCTGACCACCAAGTCAACAATCTCCCCCTCAACACCAACTGAGGTACTCACCAACAACCGAGCGAACTCAAACCCACAACCTTTTTCTTTGATACCAAATGCTGGCCCATGTTTGTTGTTAAACCAAAATTCCAACCAGTTAGTTTGCGATACAACCAATAGAGTTAACGGATCCATGGGAAGCTATTAAACCATGTCATGAGTCTCGAAGGAGGTTGTAATATCCCCAAAAATAAATTATTATTAAAGTCTATATGCACTTAAGAATTTATTTCCGTTTTTGGAAAATTTGAATTTGGAAAATTATTTCCATTTATGGCAATTCGAAATTTGGATTTTGGTTAATTGTAATTAATTATTGTGACTGTTGGGCAAAGATTTGATTTTCTCAACCAACTCTTTGACTATGACACTTGTAAGAGACAAATATTTTTTATATTTATTGCTGAAGGACAAATGTAACAACCATGTTGAAATCAATTGAACATGACTCCATGAGTGGGGAACATGCTTGAACTACCTCAGGGCTGAATTTTACAAGTGGAAAATCAGGAATTTGGCCATTGGCAGCCCCTGAAAATCAAGGATTGGTAAAGCTGCGGAAATTCTCAAGGGAAAAAGACCTAGGCACAAGATGCTTTTGCATATATAGCATATGGGAGGAGGCAAGACACTGCCTAGTATGCTGGGGAAAAAGAACATCTCTTGCTATTACGAGCACTATTTTTCTGAGTGTGAGGGAAGGAGAATTTCTGAATCTAAAAAAGGAAAACAACGAAATAGGAGCTTCGGGTTTCACCCTCATGGATTCATGGTCAGGCTAGGGGGTGAATGGAGCAAGTAGATTGGTTGTTCTGTTCTATGGTTGGGTGGAACTTGGCTGTTCCATCTGTTGTTCCAGCACTTTGTTCAAATATGTACTCCTATCTATTGTTTTGCTGAATTTTTTTTACTGGATAATGGCTAAGTGAATGAACGGATTGTAGAATGAGCCTTTGAAATTTGACTTTAGTTAATGAATAAAGTAAGAAAGCTACCATGTGTTAGCCGTTGTAGGTACAATTTGATTTTAGTTAATGAATAAAGTGATGAAAGCTACTGTGTATTAGTTGTTGTAGGTACATGGGATATACCTGTAAGCTAAATAAAATAGAATTATTACTGTGTTATTTTAACCTCTACTAGGCAAGTGCACACATACATACAAATATTTAGTTTCAAGGAACATTAAATGATGAAATGCTAAATAGAATTCTGGAAGCAATTACATAATATAAACATATATGTGTATACATATTACTGTAGATTTAAATATGCATAGCTTTATAAATATTTAAGGGACGTTAGATTTTACAAATACCAAAGTATATCCAGAAGGAATACAAGAACATAAATACTTATATGTATATGCTACTGCTCGTACAAAACTCTAGCCTCAATTAAACAACTTAACACCGTTACACAGGAAGGTTTTAAATACTTGGGCCTCACGAATTTCTAGTAATCATCCTTTGATAAGACCGTGTCAAAAGAATAAAGAATTTTATAGTTCATTCTTACCACATTAAAACTAAATGAAGTTCCAATTTTTATGCAATATTTATTACATAAGCTACAACATATATAGCAGTAATTCGCTTGAGATTTAGAGAAATCTGTGCATTTTATTACAATAAGAAAATAAACGATCTATATAGCCAGGAGCGTGGGATCCAAGTCCTTGCAACAAAGCACCTGGGTAAAGTTCCAGTACCATTTGAAGACCATGACCAAACAATAGAATTTAGAACCCGAATTCTTTTTTCGTGCAAGGCACTGTCCTGGACCCGGGGACTACGAATGTTTAAAATCCTGTAAGGAAAATCGAGAATTATAATTAGTAATAAGATAGAGTTTGACAGAAATTAAATATTGAATATAGAACAATTACCAGAATGAATTTACGAAATTAAATTATTGCAGATCTAAATATGGACTTTACTTAGCTTGTGATTTGGGGAAACATACGTCTTTCCTTCCATTTGTGTCGATGAGGAAAATCGTCCACAGGCCCGAAGGGGAGGAGTGGAACAAAGATTGCCTGGTGGGTACCCTCACAACAATAAGGGTCCCATCATTAGTTTTGTAACCGAATACAAATTAAATCAATGACTCAAAAGCTAATAAACAGATAGAATAATATTAAATATGTAAACTACAATGCATAAATAGGACCGTAAAGTCTGTACAGTATGAAGTACGTTCCACAAAATTTCCAATTTAAACTGTAGACAGGACGACGAGTTACGGTTCACTTAATTATCATTTTACAAACTAATGACAAAGAAATGCAGTCAAGAACAGATTTCATAGCCCATGATTTACTTTCCCTCTACATGAACGAAGTAAAATTTGATAAGAAAAACGTAAACCTACAGAGTTGATATTATGGTAGATATTTTATGTTAGTTCAACTTATGGAATAGTCACAACACCGAAATTCTTAGGACTGTAACATTCTCCACACAAGTTCAGACAAGGTCATTCGATCTAGTATTATTAAAATTACCCAGCAACCAGGAAACCCTACTTTTCGAAGATGCCATATCTTTTTACAGAGGGTTTCAATGCGTAACCTCTCCTAGAGTCGGCTCGAGAAACTCTTGACTAAATCAAAACAAAAGAGTAATTATGCAACATATAACCACATAGTTCTTCCCCTTCGACAAACTTAAGGGTGATCGCAGAGAAATATTGGACTAAGCGGGTTTCTTAGATGAGAAGTATGTCGTGAGCCCCTATCTAAATATTCACACTTAAACGATAAAGGTCGAGGGATGATCTTGCTGGAAAACCCCTCTTAGTTAAGACAGATAAATTGAATAGAACACACAGAGGATAACTACACGACATAGGTATGAAATGTTAGGGTAATGTAGAAAACCCAAGCAGGTTTCATCCTTATATGTCTCGACATTCGATATGCTGTGAACAACTTCAAACGATAATTTACCAATATAATATTAAAGAGTAGTTTGAGGATAGATACTATTGACAAGGGTACTAACATTATGATGGGGTTATCCCTGAACTCAAGCAAACCGAACCACCTAGTAAACCACTTACAGAGCCTCAACGAAGAGCACGAGTGAAGGGTGGGTACTTCATAGGGAAGGCTAGTATAGTGACCACCGTGAGACGGGTTACAGTCTTACAACACATAGAGAAATGATGGAGTATTCACAAAAAACAATGATAAGTGAGACTCAACCCTTTAGTTACCAAAACCCTTCATTTAATGACTGATATTTTTGAACTACTTATACACAGGGTAGAAAAGAATAAGAGGAGAGCTTACCTGGTAAAGAGAAGAACCAGACGGTTTCATTTCCATCTCCTTGCTGTACACAAAACACGAACCTCTAGTCACCTTTCTCGTTTTATGCGTAGAGGAAACCCTTGCAGAGGTTAATGCAGGAAGTTTTTACAAAATGCATAGGAGCCAAAGGAAGTTGAAACTTAGTGACCTCTAATATCAGAGTAATGGTGACGGAAGGTGTGGGTACAGTGGCCATGTGAACTAAATGAGCTTAGCACAACCACATTGATCACGCCAGCCTAGGAACAGTACTGTGGAAAATCCCTAATAACTGCTGAACCAGAGACGTTATGACTTTTACGGACCAAGGATCTTGCAATTAACACGACCATAAAGACTGTGAGTGCAATCCCTGCCATTCTAGTTGGGTTGAGGTATTGCTAGACGAAAGGGGGTCAGACTCGATAAGACATCGAGTCTAGTGTTGAGTTGTCATGCCAGGTGGGATGCCAAACCTCAGCGCTAAAACTTGCCATCTCGATCAACCCTGTTACTCATATAACTGACGTGTGGATCAAGTTCCTTCTAACCACCAGGTTAAAGGTTTTAACGAAAAGTAAACTGCCAAAACGACCTTAAAATATAACAGTTTGAATGCACTGTTAGCAATGGCATTGGTCAAGAAAAAACCCATATATTTTCATAAGTGATAACGTGGAAAACTATAGGTCAAGACTATGTTAATAAAGTTCACGATTTCAGAAAAATACACTACCTTGCTCGACTTTAGAATATAGGAAGTATCGATATTTTATTCATAGAAATATATGGTAAGGAGTGTATGTCCACCAACCTTTCAACGAGTATATTTTTCTTGAATTTTTAAGTATAGATAAGGAAGAATACATTTGTAAGGGAAGGTGTTGGGGTGGTACTCCTTCTTTGGACATGACATGGAAGGTATGAGGTTTTGGTTGAAAGTAGGAATTCCGTGTGAGGATAGATTTCCTAGAGACTTGTGAAGATAACCAAAATTACAGTTCTTTTAGGGATAAATAAATCTCCTATCGGTTGAGATGACTTTTGGGATTTGTACCAAATTAACTTAATAAGCTTGACTTCGCGAGAAGGTCATCAACTTGTTAATAGCAATTATAGGGTTAAGACAATTAATTATATCCAAGTAAATGTAGTAATGCACCTACAATTATTTTATTTTATTTTAGGTAAATTTGGGGTACATTACATATGGTATTAGAGCAAAGGTTACAACACTTGGACCTTAAAAAAGGCCACACATGTTTGTTTAGCACATGATTTCTGTTTAATGAAAACTAACAAAACATTTACTATTACAAACAAAAAAACTTTATTTCTGTTGTGACAATGGCAACACAGAATGAAGCAGAGATCAGACTCGAGGAGAATCCTTAGCAAGGACCTCCTGAAGAACCTAGGTATATCAGTGAAGGAAGTTCAACTACCCAGGTTCTGGAAACCATGAGAAATCTTATTGTGGAACTGCAAGTTTTCAAAGTAGACAATGAGAGACTGAAAAAGGCACAACAAGAACAACAAGAAATAAACCAAGTACTGTTGTGTAGCATAGTAACAAAGAAGAGACCAAAGGACAATAACGAGGAAGAAGAGGTCAGAAAAAGGGCCTCCGAAAATTCTGGTCTTGAAGGAGAAAAAGGGGACAACTCTTCCGAAGGCACACCATCAACAGAAGATAAAACAACCACAGGAAGAAAGAGGAAACATGTGGACCACGTAGAAGGAGAGTTTAAGAAAATAAAACTGTCCACCTTTGATGGAGAATTCAGGACATGGGAGGAGGCTGAAGCATGGTTACTAGACATAAAAAAGTATTTCCAGATCTACAATTATTCCAGCAACATGAAGGTCATAATGACCATCTATAACCTGAAAGGAAAAGAAAGCATATGGTGGCAGGACCTGAAGTTGGCCAAGGGCCTAAAGGAGAAACATATGGAGTGGTCAGATTTCAAAAAATACTTTAAGAAACAATATTTATTTGAAAGTTACTATGAAAGAAAGACAAAAGAGTTTATGAGCTACGACTCGATCAAATGACCATGGATGACCTGATAAACAAATTCTTGGAATTATTAAGGTTCGTGCCTTATATCTGGGAAGACAAAGTAAAAATCCAGTGGTTCCTAAGCTGTTTACCATATTCCTATAAAGACAGAATCGAATACGACAAACCCAAGTCCTCAAACGAATTTTTCAGGAAGGCTCGAATGTGTTACAATCAATACAAACAACGTTTTGAATTTCCCAAGGCTTGGAAAGACAAGAAACAAGACATAATGAACCAACAGAAGAAGGGCTATCAACCAACCCCTTTCCGAAATGCAACACAGAGTTTTCAAGGAAATATTTTCACTCCAATAACTAGAACACCCAAGGGGGAGGTAAACCAATTAATCTGGGAACAAAGAAGTTTGGGAACAACCCCAGAGAACCGTTAAAATGCTGGGAATGTGGAGAACCTTACTTAAGGAGGAACTGTCCTCGCTTAACTTCTAAAACAAGGACTATGGTTCACAACCTGGAGGAAGCCTCTACAGTGGGAGATGTGGGCATAAGATTACATAGGATCAATGCAACCGTGGATGGTCGACAAGCTGATCTCCAATCCACTGTAGTGGAAGTTGAAGGTAAAGTTAACAATAATTGTGTTTCTGTTTTAATTGATCTAGGGGATACTTTGAGTTATGTTTATCCTGGTGTAGTGGATTCAAATAAACTTAAGAAAGTAAAACATGCAAAATCTTGGCTAGTACAACTAGCAACAAGAAGAAAAAGAAAAGTAATTGATTTCATTTCTGACTGTGAGTTCAGTTTAGGTGGTCAAAACACAAAGATAAATCTGAATATTCTACCGTTAGGGTCTTACGATATGATTATTGGGATGGACTAGTTAGAAAAGCATAAAACAGTTTTGGATTGTTATGAAAAATCACTCACTTACAAAGACGAAAACAACACTGTTAGGACAATATAAGGCATACAAAAACCAGTCTCAGTTAGGCAGATTTCAACAATGCAATTTAAGAAGTGCATGAGTAAGGGTTGTCAGATTTATGCTATCCAAGTGACAAATCTGTTGGAAAAAGAAAATAAACCTAGCCTAGAATATTTTGTCATCTTACATGATTTTAGAGATTTGTTTGTTGACGAAATACTCGAACTGCCCCCAAGAAGAGAGATAGACTTCTCTATCGATCTGCTGCCCGGTTCAACCCCTATATATAAGGCACCCTACATTATGAGTTTACTCGAGTTAACAGAGTTAAAAATTCAACTACAAGAACTGTTGGATAAGGATTACATTAGACCCAATGTCTCACCGTGGGGAGCATCGGTCCTTTTTGTTAACAAGAAAGACAAAACTCTAAGATTATGCATTGATTACAGACAGTTAAACAAAATGACGGTTAAGAACAAATAACCCCTACCTAGAATCAATGATATGTTTGACCAAGTGGGAGTGGCAAAGATTTTTTTGAAATTGGATTTAAGATCTGGTTATCACCAGGTCATAATAAAAGATGAAGACATAAGTAAAACAATGTTCAGGACGAGATATGGACATTATGAATTTGTTGTTATACCGTTTGGTCCCACTAACGCACCAACAACGTTTATATGTTTAAGGAATAACATTTCCAATCAATACTTGGATAATTTTGTCTTGGTATTTATTGACGATATCCTAGTGTATTCAAAAACAAAAGAAGAACACGAAGAACATCTAAGGATAGTATTGCAAACTTTAAGAAAACACAAACTGTATGCACAATTTGACAAATGTGACCTTTATCAAAAAAAAAATACAGTACCTAGGACATGTAATATTTGACGAAGGTAGTGCAGTTGACCCCGAGAAGATAAGAGCCATCATGGAATGGCCTATCCCTAAGGATGTAGTGGATATTTGGTCATTCATGGGAATCATAGGGTACTACCACAGATTTATAGAAAGATTCTCTAAGATTGCGTACCCTATCACATCCCTACAGAAAAAGGGAACCAAGTTTAATTGGTCGCATAAATTTCAGGAAAGTTTTAATAAGTTAAAAGAGTTGTTAATAACTGCACCCATTTTAGGGGTAGCAGACCCAGATAAAGAATTCATAGTCTGTGTGGATGCGAGGAAAGAAGATTTTGGAGGTGTCCTAACTCAAGAAGGGCACGCTATTTGTTACGAGTCCCGAAAACTAAAAGAGCACGAACGAAACTACGTCACTCATGACTTGGAATTAGCAGTTGTCATACATGCATTAAAAATGTGGAGACACTATATAATGGGAAGAAAATTTCTACTGCTGACTAATAACAGCGGTGTGAAATTCTTGTTTAGCCAACTGGACCTTAACGCAAGGCAAGCAAGATGGTTGGCCTTCTTGAGCAAATTCGATTTCAAGGTAAGACACATCAAGGGTAAGGAAAAAAAAGTGGTAAGACAACATAATATGAAAGGTGAGACAACATAATACTTGTCTAAGTGCCAAGACTATCAACAAGTGAAGGCTGAACACCAACATCCAGCCGACCTGTTGCAACCTCTACCTGTACCGGAATGGAAATGGGAGACTATATCACTGGATTTTATCACAGGTTTGCCTAGAACTCAAAAATAGAATGATTCAATTATGGTAGTAATTGATAAGCTTAGCAAGTCTGCACATTTTATTCCTATAAAATATACATATAAAGCTATTAACATCGCTGCAATATTCATGAAGGAAATTTTTAGACTGCATGGTATTCCTAAAATGGTAATTTCGGATAGAGATGTAAAATTTACATCTACGTTTTGGAAAGAATTGCAACACAAGCTACCATCCACAAATGGATGGGCAGACTGAATGAATGAACCAAATCATGGAAGATATGCTATGAATGTACGTAAGGATGAACCCAAGTAAGTGGGAAGACTACCTATACTTGGTGGAATTTGCATACAATAATGGTTACCAAACATCGGCTAAGATGAGCCCCTTCAAAGTACTGTACGACAAAAAGTGTACAACTCCGATTAGCTGGGATAACCAGTTGAAAAAATCATGGTGGGACCAGAAATGCTCTAGGAAATGGAGAATACAGTAAGAAAAGTACAACATAATTTAAACGAGGCACATGACAGACAAAAAACTTACGCGGACCTGAAAAGAAGACACCAGGAATTTCAAGTTGGAGACCATGTGTATTTAAAAGTCAAAGCAAGAAGAAGTTCATTAAATATAGGAAACTGTTCCAAGTTGGAGCCCAGGTTTTGTGGCCCTTTCGAGATCTTAGCTCGAATTGGACCCATGGCATACCAACTTGCACTTCCTGCAAATCTAAAAATTCATAATGTATTTCATGTTTCTTTGTTAAAAAATTGTGTTCATGATCCTACTCACATGATTGATTGGAACATGGTGCAAGTGGAACTAGAAGGCGAGTTCCAAGCGGAACCTCTGTGCATTTTGGACATGAGAGAAATACCACTATGGAACAAAGTCATCGCCCAGGTAAAAGTGCAATGGAAGTACTTTAGTCCCGAGGAGGTCACTTGGGAATTGGAGGAAGATTTGCAGAAATCTTATCCAACCCTGTTCCAAGAAAGGGATGAACACTGAGGACAATGTTGTACTGAAGGGGTAAAGGATGTAATATCCCCAAAAATAAATTATTATTAAAGTCTGTATGCACCTAAGAATTTATTTCCATTTTGGCAAATTCGAATTTGGAAAATTATTGCCATTTATGGCAATTCCGAATTTGGATTTTGGTTAATTGTAATTAATTATTGTGACTGTTGGGCAAAGATTTGATTTTCTTAACCAAATCTTTGACTATGACACTTGTAAGAGACAAATATTTTTTATATTTATTGCTGAAGGACAAATGGAACAACCAGGTTGAAATCAACTGACCATGACTCCATGAGTGGGGAATAGGATTGAACTACCTCAGGGTTGAATTTTGCAAGTGGAAAATCAAGAATTTGGCCATTGGCAGCCCTTGAAAATCAGGGATTTGTAAATCTGCAAAAATTCCCAAGGGGAAAAGACCTAGGCACAAGATGCTTTTGCATATATAGCATATGGGAGGAGGCAGGACATTGCCTAGTATGCTGGGGAAAAAAGACATCTCTTGCTGTTATGAGCACTATTTTTCTGAGTGTGAGGCAAGGAGAATTTCTGAATCTAAAAAAGGAAGAGAGCGAAAGAGGAGCTTCCAGGTTCACCCTCATGGATTCATGGTCAGGCTAGGGGGTGAACGAAGCAAGTAGATTGGCTGTTCTGTTCTATGGTTGGGTGGAACTTGGCTGTTCCATCTGTTGTTCCAACAATTTTTTTAGATATGTACTCCTATCTATTGTTTTGCTGAATTGTTTTTACTGGATAATGGCTAAGTAGAATGAATGGATTGTAGAATGAGCCTTTGAAGTTTGACTTTAGTTAATGAATAAATTAAAAAAGCTACTGTGTGTTAGCTGTTGTACAATTTGATTTTAGTTAATGAATAAAGTGATGAAAGATACCGTGTATTAGTTGTTGTAGGTACATGGGATATACCTATAAGATAAATAAAATAGAATTATTACTGTGTTATTTTAACCTCTACCAGGCATGTGCGCACATACATATAGATATTCAGTTTCAAGGAACATTAGACGGTGAAATGATAAATAGAATTCTGGAAGCAATTACAGGATATAAACATATATGTGTATACATATTGCTGTAGATTTAAATACGCATAGCTATATAAATTTCTAAGGGACATTAGATTTTACAAATACCAAAGTAGATCAAGAAAGAATACAATAATATAAATACTTATATGTATATGCTGCTACTTGTACATAACTCTCGCCTCAATTAAACAACTTAACACTCTTACACATGAAGGTTTTAAATACTTGGGCCTCACAAATTTCTAGTAATCATCCTTTGATAAGACTATGTCAAAAGCATAAAGAATTTTATAGTTCATTCTTACCACAGTAAAACTAAACAAAGTTCTAATTGTTATGTAATATTTATTACAAAAACTACAAGAAAATAAACGATCTGTATAGCCAGGAGCGTGGGATCCAAGTCCTTGCAACAAAGCACCTGGGCAAAGTTCCAGTACCATTTGAAAACCATGACCAAACAATAGAATTCAGAACTCGAATACCTTTTTTGTGCAAGGCACTGTCCTGGACCCAGGGACTGTGAATGTTTAAAATCCTACAAGGAAAATCGAGAATTATAATTAGTAATAAGATAGAGTTTGACATAAGTTAAATCTTGAATATAAAACAATTACCAAAATGAATTTACGAAATGGAATTATTGCAGATCTAAATATTTACTTTACTTAACTTGCGATTTGGGGAAACATACGTCTTTCCTTCCATTCGTGTCGATGAGGAAAATCGTCCACAGACCCGAAGGGGAGGAGTGGACCAAAGAATGCCTGATAGGTACCCTCAGAAAAATAGGGGTCCCATCATTAGTCTTGTAACCAAATACAAATTAAATCAATGACTTAGAAGCTAATAACCATAGAGAATAATATTAAATATGTAAACTACAATGCATAAATAGGACCGTAAAGTCTGCACAGTATGAAGTACATTCCACGAAATTTCCAATTTGGATTGTAGACATGACATAGAGTTACTGTTCTCTTAATTACCATTTTACAAACTAATGACAAAGATATGCAGTCAAGAACATATTTCAGAGCCCATGATTTACTTTCCCTCTACGCGAACGAAGTAAAATTTGATAATAAAAATGTACACCTCCAGAGCAGAGAGTATGGTAGATTTGATGTGTCAGTTCAACTTATTGAATAATATTGACAACATAAGTCTTAGGACTATAACATTATCCAAACAAGTTTAGAAAGGGTCATTCGATCTAGTTTTATCAAAATTACCGAGCAATCAAGAAACCCTACTTTTCGAAGATGCCATATCTTTTTAAAGAGGGTTTCGATGCGTAACCTCTCCTAGAGTCGGCTCGAGAAACTCTTGACTAAATCAAAATAGAAGAGTAATTATGCAACATATAACCACAAAGTTCTTCCCCTTCGACAAACGCAAGGGTGACCGCATAGAAATATTGGACCAAGCAGGATTCTCAGACGAGAAGTATGTCGTGAGCCCCTGTCTAAATATTCACATTTAAACGATAAAGGTCGAGGGTCGATATTCCTGGCAAAAACCCTCTTAGTTCGAACAGATAAATTGAATAGAATACACAGAGGATAACTACACGACATAGGTATGAAATGTTAGGGTAATGTAGAAAACCCGATCAGGTTTCATCCTTAGATGTCTCGACATTCGATATGTCATGAACGACTTCAAATGATAACATACCATAATAAGATTAAAGAGTAGTCTGAGGATAGATAATATCGACAAGGGCACTAACAATATGATGGGGTTATCCCTGAACTCAAGCAAACTGAACCACCTGGTAAACCACTTACAGAGCCTCAATGAAGAGAACGAGTGAAGGGTGGGTACTTCATAGGGAAGGCTAGTATCATGACTGCCGTGAGATGGGTTACAGTCTTACAACACATAGAGAAGTGATGGAGTATTCATAGAAAACAATGATAAGTGAGACTCGACCCTTTAGTTACCAAAACCCTTCATTTAATGACTGATATTTTTGAGCTACTTATACACAGGGTAGCAAATAATAAGAGGCAAGCTTACCATGTAAAGAGAAGAACTAGATGGTTGCATTTCCATCTCCTTGCTGTACACAGAACAAGAACCTCTAGTCACCTTTCCCATTTTACGCGTAGAGGAAACCCTTGCAGAGGTTAATGCGAGAAGTTTTTACAAAATTCATAGGAGCCAAAGGAAGTTGAAACTTAGTGACCTCTCATATTAGAGCAATGGCGAAGGAAGGTGTGGTACAATGGCCATGTGAACTAAATGATATTGGCACAATCACATTGGTCACGCCGGTCTAGGATCAGTATTGTGGAAGAACCCTAATAATTGCTGAACCAGAGACGTTATGACTTTTACAGACCAGACTGATCTCACAATTAACACAACCATAAAGACTGTGAGTGCAATCCCTATCCTTCTAGCCGGGCCGAGGTATTGCTGGACAAAAGGGGGCCAGACTCGATAAGACATCGGATCTAGTGTTGAGTTGTCATACCTGGTGGGTTGCCGAACCTCGACGCTAAAACTCACCATCTCGATCAACCCTGTTACTCATATAACTGACATGTGGATCAAGTTCTTTCTAACCACTAGGTTAAAGGTTTTAACGGAAAGTAAACTGTCAAAACGACCTTAAAATATAACAGTTAGAACGCGCTGTTAGCAACGACATATTGGTCAAGAATAGACCCGTATATTTTCATAAGTGATAACATGGAAAACTATAGGTCAAGCCTATGTTAATAAAGTTCACGATTTCAGAAAAATACACTACCTTGCCCGACTTTAGAATATAGGAAGTATCGATATTTTATTCATAGAAATATATGGTAAGGAGTGTATGTCCACTAGCCTTTCAACGAGTATATTTTGCTTGAATTTTTAAGTATAGATAAGGAAGAATACATTTGTAAGGGAAGGTGTTGGGGTGGTACTCCTTCTTTGGACATGGCATGGAAGGTATGAGGTTTTGGTTGAAAGTAGGAATTCCGTGTGAGGATAGATTTCCTAGAGACTTGTGAAGATAACCAAAATTACAGTTCTTTTAGGGATAAATAAATCTCCCATCGGTTGAGACGACTTTTGGGATTTGGACCAAATTAACTTAATAAGCTTGAATTCACGAGAAGGTCATCAACTTGTTAATAACAATTACAGGGTTAAGACAATTAATTATATCACAGTAAAAGTAGTAATGCACCTACACATTTTTTGTTTTATTTTAGGTAAATTTGGGGTACATTACAAAGGTGTTGACCACCAAGTCAACATAGAAGTATACAAGAGACATGTATGCCTAGGATGATTTAAAAGAGGATCGTGATGAATGGTATATGGATAGCTGTAATTTTTGGGATAACAACTACTTCCAACTTCTCTTTGATTACTCCTCTCCACCATATGAAGAGAACATTATCAAGGGAAGTCATGAGATGGTTATAACTACTAGTTTTCAACTTTCATATTCTCCAATATTAATGTTCCTTCCAGATCCACAACTGACCTTTTATAGCTATGTGAATGATCTTTTTGACGTGGATGGTTCTATTTATTCAGATCCACATGACCATGGTGAGCATTTGGAGCATAGTACGCATCCATTCATCACACTTGAGAGTTAACATGAGCAACTAGACATGGGACACATGTTTATGGTGGAGCTTCTTGTACCACTTCGACATTGAGGCTAGTACTTATACACATGACCCTGTCTCGTGGATTACCTTTTAGGACTACTTTAGTGCTATTTATAACACTCATACATGGGACCGAGGTTTATGGATAAGCTTCTTGGAGTACTTCAATGTTGTGGTCAACCCTTGTACATGGGACCCTCGTTCCATGGATTACTTTGGTGTTGTATTCAACACCCATACATGATACCCTAGTTTGTGGTTGTACATTATCACTACAAGTATTAAAGGTAATGATTTTCAAAGGGGGGGGGGTGGTGGAGTGTTGGTATCCTCCCTAGGGGTATAATGGGGAGGAAAAGGGCCCATTAGAATAATAATATCAAATTTATGGTGGCCACTAAGGATTACTAGTTAGTTAACATGGAATAAATGTAATGTGGCCTCACCAAAGAAGGTCCACCAGGTAGTTAGCAAGTGGTTATCATCAGGGTTCTCTAGATAGATATCAATAAGGTTGGAGTCCTCCTTATGAAGTACATGTTGGAGTATATTGTATTTGCAACTTAGCTCATTAGGGGGTTTTCCACTTAAAGAGGCAAGTGAATAGGTGTGGATTCCTTCCATAAAAGGATCATTGTACGATGTTTCACTGACTCAATGGTATTTTGATATTGAATAAAGTGTGAGTATTTGTTATATATTGCTTGTGATTCAAGTTTAAGGGTTAGGGATCATAACACTTATTACTGCAAGAATTTATATAAAATGTTGTCATAAATTAGCCTTCCGTATCTTGAAAAGATTAAGCCCTTTCCCACAACCAAATTTGGGGAGTATTGATATTACACAAAAAACAATACACTAATGTTCTTAACTAAGACCAAGATAAAAATATAAATACATGCATGGTTTACATATATCCATTCAATTGAGGTGATGAGAGTGAAATGGAGGAGGAGCTAGTAGATTTTATTGAAGAATCAAAGTAGGTCATTCTAAATTCAATATTCACTACAAGGGATGAACTATTAGAAATATGGAGAGGGACAAGGGAAAATAACAATGAACCAAAAAAGGTTAAAGGATGGACATAATGCCATCCAAAAGTATAGGAAAATATAAATGTTATGGGATAAGAGAAAATGTACAAGGTATTAATCTTGAGTTGATAAAAAATACCTCATATGAAATAGGGGGGATGAGTTGTCATGCTTGTCCATGTTCCAATAGATGGGCTACCACAGATACGATAGTTATCAAAGGGATCAAGGAAGGAGGGAAATTTAGATAGGTTTATGAATTTCCATCTTAGCATCATGAGTAGTGTTAGAATGGATGGATAAATAATCCAACCAAAGGGTTGAGAACTCTTTTGGTGGAGGAATTGATAGGTAGAGATAATGCAGTAAGAGGGAAGAAATATTTTCAACCAACATCAAATGGTTTTAGAAACAATCAAAATAAGTAGTGTGTGAGAACACAAAAGGATATGGTGAAGTTAGTCCTCAACAAGGATGCAAATATGTAAGACATCACTAATGTGATGGCAACACATTTTTTTGAGTGTTTAATGGGAAAACACATGTTGGAAGGTTTTGCAAGGAAACAAATTGAGCATTACTAGTTATGGTTTCTAGGTTATGTGCCTAAGTACCACCTCCTAATTAGAATTTGGATGGCCTTTTATTTTTTGGAAAAGTGGATTTGGAGAAGGTTTTAGTGAATGAATCATATCGGGGAATTGCATTCCTCAATCTATGGAGGTGGAGATCAAGGCTCATACTTTCAAGGGAATAATTTTTTTTGCAACCAATTTAGGTAATAATGCATAGTTTTCCAATAGCAGTGTGGAATGAAGAAGTTTTCGAAGTATTGGGGATTAGAATAAAAAATTTCATCTATTTGAAGAAGGATTTCAATGAAAAGTTCGATAAAGAGTGACATGAATCTTGGTCAAGGTCGATTTGCAAGAAGACATGCCAGAGGAGTTGGAGATATATTGGGGTAAGCATAAATGGAATTGGAATAATAATAATAATAATATAATTTTAAGGTCACGGTCAAGATAGACACCAAATTGGTGTATGAGACCCCCTTGTTTGTGGGACAAGGGACCCCCTACGTGTAGTGATTTGACTGTTAAAGTCTATGGAGGTATACATACCCTACCCCCTTCTGGATTTGAACTTGTGACCTATTAGGAGGAACCACGTGTTCTTAACCTAAATTATTGTAGAATTCCATTCAGATGTTTGAATTTCCATGAAATAGGATATGTATGGAAGGATTTCCTCAAGCCCACAAGAAACAGGAACCAAAAAGAAAAAAAGGAAAAATTGGGTGGTTTGTATATATCCATAAAATTTCAAGGGTTAAAGGGTGGGAGGACTATGTCAAAAATGACCAGAAGTTGGAGAGTAAAGAAACTAGTGGTAAAAAGCAGTGAGGAGATAGGTAAAGAAGACAAGGAAGTCTAGAAGAAGGGTTATCTAGAACAATAAATTGGTAGTCTAAGTGAGCAATTCATAAAAGGTAAGCTAATATATTATCCATTAATTTGTTCTAAACCTTGTTTGAAGTAGAGCTTATTAGAGGAAATCAATGTAATAGAAAGTTTGATCCAAAAATCCAATTTGGGAAGGGAAAAGAGAGAAATATAAGAGAGGGAGGATTCCTATAGCCATGTTGAAAAGGGAGGTATGCCTCTAATGGAGTCCAATTGTACATACATATAGAATCAACAAAGAGAAGAAAACCCTTCGAAAAATAGTAAGGAAAGAGAAGAAGAAGATAGTTCCAAGAAAATTGAAGGAAGGAATAAGTTTAGATACCTACCTGGGTATAGAAAGGAAAATCACTTAGAAGGAATATAGGGAGGTTTGGACATGATTCCCGAGTATCCTAGATCAGTGGGTAGAAAATCCTTTTGTCATTAGAAAATAAGAAGCCAAAAAGGAATCAAAGAAGGAAAACAAATGACCATAAAATGGGCCCTTAGAGCAAGGATTGCCTATGAGAGGGTTACCCAATGAAAATATTGTCCTTATATGTAAGAGGGGTAGGGGGTGCACATAAGAAGTTATCCATCAAGATATGCTTAGATATCTACAATTAAAATGTTGTATTGTTTCAAGAAACCATGTGGTGAGGGGTCGAGGGCGGTGCCTATTTTTTCCTTGGTACTAAAAAAATGGACTTTCATATTAGTAGACTTAGAAGGTAAGTCACGAGGTATAGTGGATGGAATGAATCCATAGAACTCATAAATTCATCCATTTTACTTTCATTTGTTTAAATAGACCTAACAATAAAGGTGGGGGGGGGGGAGGGGGTTT
>ML814110.1:153708-180393 GCA_009831015.1 Picea engelmannii | reverse complement strand
TATATATATATATATATATATATATATATAGTCATGCATTTTACTCTGAGTTATCTTGGTTATTGTTGCTTGCTGTGAGTAGAATGATGCATTTAAATCCTTATTTATGTGGTTGGATGTTGTTGTATGTTATTTAGTTGTTGCTATGCATAGTTAAGCAATTGCAATTACATTTTTAATTAGCATGGACAACTACATGAGTTTGAATGTCATGCTGTGTGTTATTTCCACATATAGAATTGGTATCCAAAATTTTTATTGAGTCATTTTAGCTAGTGACGCGACCCAACTGGGGGCTGGGTATGTTACAGAGTGGTGTCAAATATTAAGTTCAACACTGGACCTGTATGGGCCAATAACTAGTGCAAATTTGAGCAAATTCGTTGTCACAAATTTCGATCTGTGATGAATTTGGGGGAAAATGGTGATAACCAGAGATAAATCCCCAAATTTGTGAGAAAAAATCGATATATAATTTCCTTAGATATGTCTGAGATGTTTAATGGCATCAATCAACAAAATTACAGAGTTAGATTTGAATTGCAAGGTCATAATTCACATTTTAACGGAGGCCAACGTGCCTGGGAGAGTTTGAAGAATTGACAGTCGAGATCCCATTCGATCTCTATATCAACAACCTAGATTCATTTTGATAAATTAAAAAAAATTATAAGGATTTCAGAGGTTGCTAAGGTCTGGCATATGAATGTCTAGATTCATTTTCGACCATTTGGAAAAAGGAGCAAATCAACAATCGAGATTCATTTTCAGTTGTTTAAAAAATGGATCAAATCAATGATCTGGATTCATTTTTTTCCATTGGGAAGTTGAAGCTGATCAACGGTCAGGATTTTCTTTCAGATCTTGGAAAATACAACAAATCGACATTTGATATTCATCAGTAGAGTTGGGAAAAGTTTGGCAAATCAAATATTAAGATCATTCAGGATGGAAGATCGATGACCCCGATTCATCGGGGTTTTTGGTCAAAGTTTTATAAGTGTTGGAGTTGGCCAATGAAAATCGCTGATGACTGATGACCGATGGTCGGGTTGGATGGATTGGTGAAGTGTTTGGACAAAAATGGAAATCATCGATGGCCGATGGTTGGGTTGACCGATTTGGCGAAATGTTTTATTCTCAAATGGAAATTGTCAACGACCAATGGTTGGGTGTTAGCTGATTCGATGAAATGTTTTGATCGAGCAAGAGAAAATATCGATCACTGATGGTTGATGGTCGGGTGTCGACTGATTGAGTGAGGTGTTCGGGTCATCCAAGAGAAATAACTGATGGTCACTGAAGAAAAGAGGAGGATGCTGTGTCATGCCATGTTAACAACCACATGTCGAGACATGTCAACAGTTTCCACGTCAACCAAGTTGACACCTCAAGATGAAGTGTCATGGCATGTCATCACCCATGTGTCAAGCCACATTAGCAATTGCCACATCAACCAATAAATGGTTTATGGTCGACAGTCGGGTTGGTCGAATAGGAGAAGAGTTTTCATTAGTCAAAAGGAATGAATGATGGCCAATGGTCGATGGTTGGGTCGACCGAATTAAGAGAGTGTTTCATCCTTCAAAGAAAATCATCGATGATCGATGGCTGACAGGTAGGTCAACCAATTCAAAGATGTGTTGCAATCAATTTCCAAAGGAAAAGGGATGATGGCCAATGGTCAGGTCGACAATTTGGGTAGTTTAGGAAGATCAACAATTGATATCTCACTCAATTTTGAGATCAATGACTCATATTTGAGGGCTGTTATAGCAGTTAAATAGTCAAATTTCTAAGAATTTTTGAGGTTTTTGAAGGTCATAAATTTGTAGGGAGATTTTGAGGCCTTGAATGACATTTTTAGGCAATCAAAACCCACAAGATTTTTTTTTTACCAAGGTACACTTGTCTATGTATCTCAAATAAAAGAACTTAGAGAGAGATACCCAATGAGATACTCTGTCTGCAAAACAAAATTTGTATGAGAAAGTCACAACTGAAACAGTAAGGGTAAAATTTTGGCACTAGTTTACTTCTAGAGGGAAGAAATCCTTGCTCAAAAGTATGTTTGGGGCATAAGAGTAGTCTATGGAAATATTATGAACCATAGAAGATGACCATGGAGCCAAATTTGGAATTTGGGTATGTAAAAATGTGCAGGAAGAGAATTAAGACACATATAACATACATGGATAAAAGGGTGAAAAATAGTCGAAACTTCTCCTGACCATCACTTTCATCTCATAGATTAGATTTGAGAAAACGAATAGTCATTGGAAAGGTATTAAGGAGGAGAAGACATATATCCACTCATAATTTTGAATTGGATGCTAAAAATACCTCGGAAGTAATAAAGATATTTCTGTAACAATAAGTCAGTGGAAAATTATAAATTGTGAATGTTGTAACTTTTCACTCGAAACACAGAATGAGGCATGAGCACAATCATTGGAGAGTTGTTTTGGAGAAGAATGTATTTAAGGAATAATATTTTTCAACTTGGTGCATTGTGTTCTCCATGAATTGATGTGAAGAATAACTCGTAAGCTAATTAATAAATATTTTTCAATATGCTTAATTCTAACAACAATTATTGCACATTCTTGCAGAATTAGAGATACATGAAAACACAATTTAATTCTTATATGAGAACTAGAGATATGGAGGATGCACAAGGGTATTACATCCATGAAGAAGAAACCATAGGTCTTCATGTCAACATGGATAATGCTGAGACAAACATGAGCCTGTAACTATGAGAAGCATTCAAAGAGAAGTGAAGAGCTATAGGATCGATAATGAAAATACCATGAAAGCTCAAGAGGAAATACTACAAAGCCTGAGTATGTTGTAGAAGAAAGTCAACAAAGATTTTGGCACAAAGAAGGAATCTAGTGCAAGGCAAGTGGAAGTATATATATCTCATGATAGGAGGGATGATCATGGAGGATCTAGATGGTCTAGGAGTGCTAGTGGGCATCAACATGATCAATCCCTAGGGAACTCGACCATGAGAGCTTATGCACACTAAATGTCGGTAAGAAACCCAAGTATTTCTCCTATTAGACATCACATGAGGAGACATGGGTTAGATAGCTTGCAAGGGGAGATGAGGAAGATCAAGCCACCATCATTTGATGGAGAGAACAAGAAAGGAGAATATGTAGAAGCATAGTTTCTAGGAATGAGGAAATATTTCTAGTTACATGATTACTCATCAAATGTAGAATCCAAAATTAGAGCCTACCACCAAGGAAAGGAATCTATGTGGTGGGATTGATTGAAGCAGGTTAAGCACCTTGATGAGAAGATAATTTCTTGGAAGTAGTTCAAGAAATGTTTAAGCAGTAGTACTTGTTAGAGAAATATTATGACAAGAAGATGCAATATTTATTTGAACTCAAACTTGGGAATATGACCATGGATGAATATGAGAGAAATTTCTTGGAAATTATTAGGTATGTGAGCTTCATCAAGGATGAGAAGGTCAAAATTCAGAGGTTCCTAAGTGGACTGCCATCCTTTTACAAAAATAAAATTCAGTTTGATGAGCCCAAGAATTTAGAAGAAGCCATTAAAAAGGTTGAGTATTTGTATGAGCAGAATAGAGGAAGGCCAACTTTCCAAAGGGCCTTGGATGACAAGAAGAAAGGAAATATAGATCAAAGGAAGAAAGGATTCAAGACACCTTTCATAAGGAATAATTATCAATAATATCAACAAGGGCATCCATCTCAAGGTGACTAGAAAATTACATAGTCCTTGGAAAAGAGACATCAATATTATGTAAAGGAGATCGCATGTATAAGATTGTCCTCACTGGGGAGATACAATGAAGACTGCGTATAACATCAAGCAAGATGAGACCGTAGAGGACGTAGGTAGAAGCATGCCAATGATCTATGCAACCCTGGACAATAGACAAGCAGATTATCAGTCCCACATGATTGAAGTAGAAGGTAAGATTGGTAATCAACCCATAGCTATTTTGTTTGATTATGAAGCTAGTCATAGCTATATAGATCCAAATCTAGTTGAAATATTTAAATTTAAGAAATGTAAGCATTAAAAGTCTTGGTTAGTTCAACTAGCTACTAGAACCAAGAGAAGAATTAATGAGCTTGTTAAAGAATTCCCTATAAACATGCATGGAATTAACACTAAGGAAGATTTGAACATCATACCGGTTGAGTCTTATGACTATTTGATTGGTATGGATTGGCTAGAAAATCATCGTGCTATCTTAGATTGTTATAACAAGGTTTTCACATGTCTTGATGAAGAAGGGAATTCAAGGACAATACAAGGTATTCCAAGGTCTATATCTGTTCGAGAGATTTCAACATTGCAACTGAAAATACGTTTTAGAAAAGGGTGCCAGATATATGTAGCCCATATGGAAGAGCCAACAAAAGATAAGAAGCCAAGTCTTGAAGATTATCTAGTCCTGAAAGAATATGAAGATATGTTTGGGAAGCTGTCAAGATTTCCATTGAAGAGGGTCATACATTTCTCTATTGACTTAATGCTTGGAGCTTCCCCAATATCTAAGAATCCCTATAGAATGATCATGCCAATGCTAAAAGAGTTACAAATGCAGCTAGAAGAGTTGTTGAATAAGGGGTACATACACCTAAGTGTTTCTCCTTAGGGTTCCCCAGTTCCTTTTGTCAAGAAAAAAGATGGAACACTAAGGGTGTGTATTGAATTCAGACAACAAAATAAGGTTACAATCAAGAATAAATATCCTTTTCTAAGGATTGATGATCTTTTTGATCAATTGAAAGGAGCAAATATATTCTCCAAGATTGACTTGAGGTCAGGTTATCATCAAGTGAGAATTAGAGAAGAGGATACTAACAAAACAACCTTTTGGACAAGGTATGGACACTATGAATTTGTGGCGGTGCCTTTTGGATTGACAAATGTGCCCGCTACATTTATGTGTTTGATGAATGGGGTGTTTAGAGATTTCCTGGACAAGTTTGTCATTGTATTCTTGGATGAAATTCTTATATATTCCAAGATAGAGGAGGAGCATGAGAAACATTTGAGGATGGTGCTACAAGTGTCTAGGGAGCACCAATTGTATTCCAAATTGAGTAAATGCACTTCCTATCAAAAGCATATCTATTATTTGAGTCATATTGTTTCAGAAAATGGTATATCAATATATCTGGAAAAGATTTAAGTAATCAAGAGTTGGCCAGTGCCAACAAACATTTCATGGGTTAGATCATTTATGGGCCTAGTTGGTTACTAAAGGAGATTCATTATGGGATTATCCAAGATTGCACACCCAATAAAACATTTGCAAAAGAAAGGAGTGAAATTTGAGTGGAGTGCCAAGTGTGAAGAAAATTTCCAATGCTTAAAGGATTTGCTAACCAATGCCCCTATTTTAAAAGTTGTAGCTCCAGATGAGGATTTTGTCGTGTGCACAAATGCATGTAAGGAAGGTCTAGGTGGAGTACTTATGCAAAATGGACATGTAATTTGTTACAAGTCCAAAAAATTGAAGGAGCATGAAATAAACTATGCTACGCATGATTTAGAGTTGGAAACCATAGTACATGCCTTAAGGATGTGGAGGAATTACGCCATGGGTAGAAAGTTCGAATTGAGACAAACCATTGCGGTCTGAAATATTTGTTTGAACAACCAACGCTAAATGCTAGACAAACTTGATGGCTAGAATTTATTAGTGAATATAACTTTGACATAAAACACATAAAGGGAAAAGAGAACAAGGTGGTTAATGCACTCATCATAAGGGTGTATAAAATGCATGCTACAACTATTAGTATGTATATGACATATCTAAAACATTGAATTCTAGAGGCTGTAACAACAGACCATGATTATGTGTAGGTTAAAGAAAGATTACAAAAGAATGATATACAACAAAAATACAAGGATTACAAGCTAGAAGAAGATGTAATCCTCTTATTTTGTAATAGACTACATGTTCCCAATTCTCAAGAATTGAGAAGTTTGGTTTTGAAGGAGATGCACAATCTGTCATATGTTGGACATTCAGAATACTATAAAATTATTACAGTTGTAAGAGGCCAATATTTTTGGCCCGGTATGAAGAAATATGTCACTGATTATTTGGCTAGATGCATGGAATATCAGAAGGTAAAAGATGAGCACATACATCTAGCGGGATTGCTGCAGCCATTTCCTATTCCTGAATGGAAATGGGAAATTATTACTAACAATTTTATTTTAAAATTTCCTAGGAAAACAAGGAAACATGATTCCACCATGGTAGTGGTGGACAAGCTTACAAAGGCTGCACATTTCATTCCAATAAAAATAACTCATAAGGAAACCAATATTGTAGAAATTTATATGTGAGAAATTGCTAGGATGCATGGTCTGGTCTAAGGCAATAGTGTCAGACTGAGATCCCAAGTTCACTTCCAATTTTTGGAAGGATTTGTTTAAAGTATTTGGGATCAATTTGAATTTCAGTACAACATATCACTTAGAGTCAGATGAGCAGAAAAAAAGGATTAATCAGATAAATGAATATATTTTGAGAATGTATGTAATGGACAATCCTTCTAGGTGGGAGGACTATATCCATTTAGTTGATTTTTCTTACAATAATGGGTATAAAGAGTCATTAAATATGAGCCCATTTGAAACATTGTATGGAAGAAAATGCAACACACCAGTAAATTGGGATAACCCAGTAGACAAAGCCGTGATTGGGCCAAAATTGTTAAAGGAAATGGAAGAATAGATGGTAAATCTCAGGCATAGTTTGAAAGTTGCAAAATATTGGCAGAAGAGCTATGTCGATAAAAGGAGAACACATAGATAACTCAAAGTGGGAGAGCGTGTGTACTTAAAAGTTAAATCCAGAGAAGTTCATTGAAATTGAGAATTTGCCCAAAGTTGACAACAAGATATTGTGGGCCTTTTGAAATCTTAGACAAGATAGTGCCAATTTCATATATGCTAGCATTACCTACATCCATGAGAATTCATAATTTGTTCCATGTGTCTTTATTAAAGAAGTGTGTACTTGATCCTAATAATGTGATTGAGTGGAATGTGATCTAGGTGGAACACAAAGGGTATTTATGGGTGGAACTGATGTGTATCCTGGACCAGAAAGTCAAAGTGCTTAGGAACAAATCCAACGAATTGGTAAAGGTTCAATGGACTTGCTACGGTCTTGAAGACGCTACCTGGGAGCACGAGGAAGCCATGCGGGAAGCATACCCGCAAATTTTTTCAAATTTTGAAGAAAATTGAATGTACATTTGTACATAAGTGAATGAAGACTCCATTTTGGAAGTTGGAGTTCCTGAAGTCACAACTCTAAGATTTCCCGTCCAACCGGTGTGTGGGTTAAGGGGAAAAGAGAGTCGTTTCTTGGAATTGTTGTGTCAATTATTAAGTTGTAGAATTATCAAGTATTGTAATGTAATGTTTTTATATGTATGTCAATATGTAAATTGTGCGGTTATGTGCACTAAGAATAGTGTTGTTTGAAGGCCGGGGGGAGAATGTAACACCACCATTTTCAAACCCCAAACTAGCGATGTATATTGTAAATGTGATGTATGCCCGAGAGCCAAAGCAATGTAATATGTAAATGCTGTAAATTGAATATAATGAATAAAATGTATTTCCAACTACATATGGACACAAACAAATATTTGGGGGCTAAGTTTCCACAAGAGAAGGAAATGGTCCAAGGGGGAGAGTTTACCATGTTTATTAAACCCAACCCATTTCTTTCTAAACTATACTTACCATGAACCTTCCATTAGTTCTTGAGTGTTCTAGAGCCCAATGAATGAATTCATGTAAGAGGGTGGGTGTGAGAGTCACATCCCATAGTTATTGAGAGAATGGGGGTTGAGCACAATCAGCTTGGGGAAGAGTGCATAATGAAACAATCTTGCTTGAATGGTGGTAGCTAATCTATGAGAAGAGATGTGGCTGCTACGCGCATTCATTTGAGCACATTACAATGAG
The DNA here is from genome assembly GCA_009831015.1 of Picea engelmannii. Classification (NCBI taxonomy): domain Eukaryota; kingdom Viridiplantae; phylum Streptophyta; class Pinopsida; order Pinales; family Pinaceae; genus Picea; species Picea engelmannii. The sequence goes on along the minus strand of ML814110.1, from coordinate 172,389 downwards.
GCCTCTAGGAATTTTTAGCATCAAGAAGTAATCATAAAACCCTAAACATCCAAAAAACTAACCCTAGGAGATGAAGTGCCAAAAGTCATGTGGGCCCCGATGGGGTAAGTTGGTACATCAACTTCCCAGGTTCGTAACTTTTACATATGATCTCCATTTTAGGTGCATGATATCTCGATGGAAAGGCCTATCCGAGGACTACACATTATGTTGACATACTTTGGCTCAATACACAATGTGACCTCCTAAGTTTAGGACCCAAAAAGCTACAAAAAACTACCAGGATGAAAACTGTATGTGAGCTGGTTGGAAGAGGTGGGTGGCCACCAATATCCACCTAGATCAATCCTCCCTCCTTAGGAAGCAATGGTCTCCATTGCGTTGAGTTCCCCCATTAGATGAGGAAATTTATTTTGAATTTGGCCCCGAGTGAGCCACTTGCCTTGGTCCAAAAGCTTCTCCACTTTGACAACAAGATAAAGCTGAAGCTTCTGTTGGCGAGTGCCATTGACCTGTGTGTCCATGACATGATCATTGGATTCTTGTTCCATGCAGTCAGGGTTGAGCTATGTTGTTGGCGTTACTTCACACACAACTAGGATTTATTTTTCCTAAGCTTTTTATTTGTTTATTAGTCATAATTAGTCATTATCCAGTCTCCTATATTTTAGGAGAGAATATTCCACCTGGAGAATATTCTCTTTCAGTTCACACTTCAGTTTAACTAGTTGAGTTGAGTTTAGATGTTGCATTGGGATCATCACCATGCAACATTGGGATCATCACCATGCTAATTCGACCTTGCCTTGGTATCATCACCAAAGTGGCGCATTAGCCTTGATTCCCTCAGTTAACTCCTCACTATTCTTTGTTCAGTCAGTTAACTGACGACTAGTTGACTAGTTAACTCAACTAAGTGGCAGTTCACTCCTGTAACTGCCTGAGAGACTAGAATATGTGTCAGTTCACTCCTGTAACTACTGGTGTGTGTCCAAATAACTCTATACCACCACTATGGTGACTTGGTTCACCTCAAGTCAAACTCATTGATTTATACAGAGTATATCATGTGTAAATTATTCATTATTCACAACGGTTAATGAGAATTCTTCCATTCTTTCTCTCCTTCTTCTTCCTTCTCCAATTCTCTCTACAAATGTGTGTATTATTGTTTAGCTAGATATATTTTGTGCAGGTTCAACACATTTACATGGTATCAGAGCCGACGGATTGCTAAGAAAAATCTACACCAAAATGTTTTGCAAGTACAAAAGATTGAAGACAACAGAAAGATGGAATTCCAAAAAGAATTCATTCTTACACCTTACAACTATTTTGCATGGAAGGAGAAAATAGCCATACATATTCGATCCAGAGGGTTGTATAGGTTAACCATGAATACAGATACATAGCCGACATCAACCATAGAAAAATACAAGTACTTAAATCACATGGATGAGGCACTCGGAACAATTTGCAGTCTTATTTCTCCCGATCTCCTTTTTCATATATCTTCCTGTAAGACTCCCAATGAAGCCTGGACCATCTTGGAAGGGATATTTGGAAAATAGGATGAGATGAGGGGAAAAATGCTGGAGGTGGAGCTACTCACATTGGATCCAAAAAGATTCAAGAATATCCAACATTTCTTTACAAAATTCAAGGATTTACTGTCGCAACTCAAATCTTGCAGGGTTGATAAATCGAAGGAGGAGAAACAAATGGTTCTCACCATTCTCTCCAAGATTGGTCCTGAATTCTCACTATTCGTATATACATTCCATACTGCCAGATTTGCCTTTGGATCCACCTATAAGATGCCTTCTCTTGAGGACTTTATCGAATCCATGACACAAGAGCAAACCAAGCTCATCAACATGGGCGCAATCAAAGACCCAAGGGAACATGCACTTACTGTGCATGATGGAACCCAAAAATATTAGAAATCTAAAGATAAATATAAGTGGAAATCTCATGCACATATGAAGAAGGAAGGGTACACAAAACCCTTCATCGATGCCTCCAGATCCAAAGGAGAAAAAGGGAAGAAAAGGAGAGAAATGCACATACTATCACAAAGGATTCCATTCAGAATCCGCATGCATGCAAAAACAAATAGAACTGATGTCTCTGATACTTCAGCAAAACAACCTTGGAGATCACATCCCTGAGGGTGCAAAGAAGAAGAAGAAGCCAGAAGATCTGAATTCCAAGAAAAACAATTCTAGCCATGCCTTGATTGCCATCAAATCCTCTCCCAATGCTTGGATCATAGACTCAGGAGCATCACATCACATGGCTGCCTTAGAAGCAGTATATTCTTCATTGGATGCATGCAAAGGTCCTCCTATTCTGATGGGGGACAACTCTTCTCTCGAAGTCACCGACAAAGGAAGGATTGAACTCACCAACGAAAGCTTTGAGAACATGTTGCATGTTCCCAATCTTTCTGTCAACCTTCTCTCTGTGTATCAGATGATGAATTCTGGCACCGGAAAGAAAGTCATATTCACACCAAATTCCGTGGACATATACGACATGCAAACCAAATACAGGGTTGCTATCGGTGAGGTAAATCATCAGTCTATATTGTATACATTTTCTGAATTCATTGAGCCTGATTCTGCTTTATTGCTTACTCATGTTGATGAAAGTAGTAGGATATGGCACAAAAGGTTTGGAAATTTGAATTTCAGATACATGCAACATCTTAGCAAAAAAAAATTAGTTGATGGTCTACCAGACATCCATTTCTCCAAGGGAGTATGTGAGGGATGTGTTCTCGGGAAACACCCTCAAGAGAAATTCGACAAAGGAAAGTCTCAGCGAGCTTCCACACCTTTAGGTATGATCCACAGTGACCTCATGGGTCCTTTTCCACATCCATCGATCAACAAAGCAAGGTTTGTTCTAATTTTTTTTGATGATTTATCACGTTTTAGTTGGATCTACTTTCTCAGGAAAAAATCTGAGGTATTTCAACACCTGAAATATTTCAAAGCCTTGGTTGAGACACAGTCTGGAAAGAAGATCAAAATCCTCTGAACTGATAATGGGGGAGAGTATGTGAATCATGAAATTCATAATATTTTCCATGAGGCAGGGATTCAGTTGCAACATACAGTTCCCTACACTCCGCAACAAAATAGAGTTGTTGAGCGGAAAAACAGATCTCTAAAGGAGATGGCATCTTGCATGTTGCATGAAAAGTCACGACCACAGAGACTATGGGCCGAAGCACTTAATTGTGCAACATAATTCCAAAATAGATCTCCCCATATATCTGTCAAGGATAAGACCCCCTACGAGGCTTGGAGAAGCCTCAAACCAGAAGTGACCCACTTTCATATTTTTGGTTCACGTGCATGGGCCTAGATTCCCTCTAAAAAGAGGAAGGCACTTGATCCACAGGGAACTGAGTGCATTTTTGTTGGATACCCCGATGGTGTGAAGGGATATCGACTTATTTATCTTTCCTTGGATCATCTCATCATTGAGCGTAGTGTCCAATTCGAGGAAAGTGTCTCGCATGTACCTCAACAGTTGCATGCAGACACCTTCACTCTTCCACCTGTTCGAGATGATGAGCATGCACATGCTGAATCTTCTTCAGATAAGAGTTCTGATTCAGAGGACTCTGATGATTCAGAGTCAGAGCATCCATATGCAGTTGTATAGCTAGAGTAGAGGCCCAAGTGGGCACATACTACTCTTCAGGATGCAGGGGATCTTATTGGTGATCCTACTGATACTAGGAGGACTCAATCTGATTTCGAGGAGCCTCCTGTTGCACTCATTGCCACTAAACCATTGCCTCTGAGGCATCTTTTCTTGGTTCTATATTCAGATCCACAGTCTTATGGCAAGGCTGCTGAAAATCCCTTTTGGGAATCCACCATGTAGGAGGAGTAAAACTCCCTCCTCGAGAACCAGACTTGGGATCTGGTTCCCCTTCCTTCTGGGAGGAAACTTGTCAGATGTAGATGGGTCTACAGGACCAAGAGCACATCAGATGGACAGATCAGCAGATACAAAGCCAGGCTTGTCGCCAAAGGATTTCAACCAATTCATGGTATTGACTATGATGATACCTTCGCTCCAGTAGTGAAGATGGATTCCATTCGATTGGCCCTTGCCATTGCAGCAACCAAGGGATGGGAAGTCCATCAGATGGACGTGAAGAATGCATTTCTTCACGGTGATCTCTCTTAGGAGATCTACATGGAGCAGCCCCAGGGATTTATGCAGAACTCATCTTTGGTGTTTTGACTGAAGAAGTCACTTTATGGCCTCAAGCAGGCTCCGAGGGCATGGTATGCCAAGATGGACTCCTACCTATTGTCACAGAAATTTATACGTTGTAAATCAGACTTGAATGTATACATGCTCATGACGACTGATTCACTTCTAATTTTAGTTCTGTATGTCTATGATTTGTTGATCATCGAGTTCTTGACTTCAACGATTGTTGCAGTCAAGAGGATTCTTCATGACAAGTTTTTGATGACGGACATGGGTCCGCTACACTTATTCCTTGGACTTGAGATCAGTCAGGATGCATCAAGCATCAAATTGTCTCAAGCCAAGTATGCACAAGATCTCCTTGAGAGATTTCACATGACAGAATGCAAGTCTGCTCCGACTCCTTTCTTATCAGGAGTCAAACTTGAGTATGGCGGGGAGACTCCATTGGTTGACAACACACTATACAGACAACTAGTGGGGAGCTTGTTGTATCTTACACACTCCAGACCAGACCTCTCATATGCAGTTGGCGCAGTTTCCAGGTTCATGCAGGAGTCGCATGAGCTACATTGGAAAGCTGCAAAGCGTATCCTTCAATACATACATGGCACCATCACCTTTGGGATTCATTATGCAGCAGACTCTACATTAGATGTCATTGGTTTTACTGATTCCGACTGGGCTGGTGATAACATTGATCGCAAGTCCACATCTAGTTACTCACTTAGTCTTGGTTTCGGGCCTATCTGTTGGTCGAGCAAGAAGCAAGCTGCCATTGCTCTATCTTCAGCCAAGACAGAGTATAGAGGGGTAGTTAACATAACCATTCAAGCTATGTGGCTACAACATTTTCTCACTGAGTTGGGTATTCAGTTTCATCGACCGATCGTCATCTGGTGTGACAACCAGAGCACTTTGAATTTTTGTAGAGATCCATTTCAGAGGCAGCAGACGAAGCACATCAAGATCCACATGCACTACATCCAGGACTTAGTACACGAGGGGATCATTGACTTACAGTTATGTCCTTCAGTAGAACAGATGACAAACATTTTCACCAAGACCTTCACTGAGCAGAAATTCCATTCTCTGCGAGGTCGTCTTGGAGTGAAGGACACAGTTGCCTAGCAACTATAGTTCTTCTTTTTACATACATTGTACCTTGAGGGGGGGTTTTTCCCATGAGGTTTTCCCTCTTGCCTCACTTTATTTTCAGTGTATCTTTTGTACTTGGGTACCTAACATGGCCTCGTTGCCGGGACCCAATCTTTATTTTCACCATAGTGATGTTTAGGGGGGGGTGTTGGAGTTACTTCACACACACCTAGGATTTATTTTTCCTAAGTTTTTTATTTGTTTATTAGTCATGATCCAGTCTCCTATATTTTAGGAGAGAATATTCCACCTAGGGAATATTCTCTTTGAGTTCACACTTCAGTTTAACTAGTTGAGTTAAGTTTAGATGTTGCATTGGGATCATCACCGTGCAACATTGGGATCATCACCATGCTAATTCGACCTTGCCTTGGTATCATCAACAGTGTGGCGCATTAGCCTTGATTCCCTCAGTTAAATCCTCACTACTCTTTGTTCAGTCAGTTAACTGAAGACTAGTTGACTAGTTAACTCAACTAGGTGGCAGTTCACTCCCGTAACTGCCTGAGAGACTAGAATAGGTGGTAGTTCACTCCCGTAACTGCCTGAGAGACTAGAATAGGTGGTAGTTCACTCCCGTAACTGCCTGAGAGACTAGAATAGGTGGTAGTTCACTCCCGTAACTACTGGTGTGTGTGAATATCACTCTAGACCACCACTATGGTGACTTGGTTCACCTCAAGTCGAACTCATTGAGTTATACATAGTATATCATGTGTAAATTATTCATTATTCACAACGGTTAATGATAATTCTTCCATTCTTTCTCTCCTTCTTCTTCCTTCTCCAATTCTCTCTACAAATGTGTGTATTATTGTTTAGATAGATCTATTCTATGCAGGTTCAACACATTTACATCTGTCAGTGTCAACTGTTATGCTATCTCTGAGGTTTCCAATAAGGGTGGAAAGTATGGCCGAAGGATGTCCACATTAAACACTGGGTGCAAGCCAAGGAAGGGAGGAATGTTGAGCTCAAAAGAATTGTCAACTAGAGCCTTGGTGATGGTGTAAGGTCCATAGTGGAGTGGACAAATATTATGGTGGGGTTCTGTAAGGCATTTTTTTTTCAAGTGCAACCAAACTTTATCTCCCACCTAAAACTTGTGTCACATCCGATGTTGATCATGGCGTTGCTTGTACTTGGCATTGGACTTCTAAAAAATATCCTGAACCTGTTAGCGGATGTGTTGGATTCATTCAATGAACAGGGTGGATTTTTTGGCTTGGGTTTGAGCGTGGGAAAATTTTCCTGTGTAGACACATGGGGTAGTGCAACATTCATGGGATCCAATGGTTGAAATCCCAACCCCACCTGAAAGGGTCTTTGGCCGATTGAGCTATGTATGGCTCTATTGTAACTACACTGAATATAGGGAAGACTCTCATCCCATGTGCATGGATGCTTGAAATTGTACATGTGCAAGATATACATGATCATCCTGTTGATGAACTCGGTTTGACCATCCGTTTGGGGGTGGAAGGTCGTGGATTTGGTGAGCTTGGTGTCCAGTCGTGACCAAAGGCTTGACCATAATGTGCTGAGGAACCGACTGTCATGATCTGAAATGATGGTTTGTGGTATCCCAAACTGTACCCAAACTCAATTGAAGAAGATCTTGGCAATGTCCTCCATTGTGATGCTCTTCTTGTAGGCGACCATAATTGCCATTTTGGAAAATCGATCAACAACCACGAAAACACAGTCATTTCCCTGTTTGGTTGAAGGAAGGCTTGACATGTAGTTCATCGATATGGATTCCCAAGGCCTATTGGGAGTAGGAAGAGGGGTATACATGCCTTGTTTCTTAATGTCTTGTTTGGCAATGGTGCAGGGCGTGCAAGACATGATATACTTGCTGACATCTTGTCAAAGTTTTGTTCAATAGAAATGTTGTTGCAATACTGCCACTATCTTTTCTATGCCGAAGTGTCTTGCCACCCAACTGTAGTGAGATTCCCAAATCATCTTCACTCACTCACTTTATGGGATGTAGAGATGGCTCAGATGGCTCACCAACTCGTCTTGAAGATGGAAATCAGTGACTTCTGTGTTTGTGCCCAACATATGGTAGTTAGTGGTGAAGTTAGGATCTCTCTCGTAGAGTTGGGGCCATATGGAGGTCTCATGTCCGCACGAGTGTATCACCATGGTTAGTGTTGCAACTCGAGTTTGATTGAGGCAGTCAACAACATGGTTGGTGCTCCCTTTCTTATACTTGATGTTGATATGGAAATGCTGCAAGTGTGTGTCCCACTTCTGATGGTGATCATTCTGCAATTTTCCTTATGTCTGCATGAATTGTAGAGGCTTATGATTAGTGTGGATGACTCTCTCCTTCACGATAATGTAATGTCTCCACTAGCGGTAGGCTTGTACAATGGAGTACATTTATTTGTCATAAGTGGGGTACTTATAGACGGTATCTGATAACGTCTCGCTATGATAGGCCACTGGATGTCCATGTTGAGTGAGAAATGTGCTCATGGCATAGTCTGAAGCATATGTCTCAATCTCAAAAGGTTGTTGCAGGTCAAGTAATGAGAGCACTGAGGCTGAGAACAGGCGCTACTTCAAATCATCAAACACTTTCTGTTGCGGCTGGCCCCACATGAAGTTTTCCTTGCCACCACCCTTGGTCACTTAACTAAGGGACCATGCAATGTGGGAGAGTCCCAACATGAACCTGTGATAGAAATTGGCAAGGACTAAGAAGCTCTGAAGCTCAATGAGTGTGGTCGGGGATGGCCAATCATGAATGACCTGGATCTTGGCTAGAGCGACATGCACCCCATGCTCATAAACAATGTAGCCTAGGTACTAGACCCTGTTCATGTCGAAGGAACATTTTTCCAAATTTTCATATAGCTAATGTTGCCATAGAGTGTGCAAAACCTACTGAATATGTTGCAAGTGTTCCTCCCAACTCCTTTTGAATATGAGGATGTTATCCAAATACACCACCAAAAAAGAATTGGTGAAAGGCCGCAAGATATCGTCCATCATCCTCATGAAATTTTCTAGGGAACTTGTTAAGCCAAAGGGAATGACCATTCATTCAAAAAGGAGTTATTTGGGCTTGAAGGCAGTCTTCCATACATCAATATACTCTATTAGCACTTGGTGGTAGCCAGACTTCTAATCAATATTACTAAAGTATTTCCCCCCCTTGAGTTGGTCAAGGAGATTTCCAATTCGGAGAATCGAGTATCGGTTCCCGATTGTGATTTTATTTAGGGCTCGATAATAAATGCAGAGTCGTCAGGTCCTGTCTTTCTTCTACACAAGCACAATTGGGCTTCCACAAGGTGAGGAGCTTGGATGTATGCGCCCCTTTTTGAGTAGCTCTTGGATCTGGTGCTTTATTTCCTCATTTTCTGACAGAGAGCGGTGATAGACTGGCCCATTGGGTAGCGGTGCACCAGAGTTCAGATCGATTGAGTTCTTGACCTGACAGTGCAGAGGTACCCTAGTGGGTGAGGAGAAACTGTCTTTGTATTCTTCCATGACCTTATCCACTTGCTTTTGCTGCATGGAGAGACCCATCGTGGAGGCCATGGATGTGGCTACAACCTTCTGCTCACTTTGAGCGAGAATCATGAAGAAGACAAACTTCCTGGTATGAGAGATGACCTTGTTGTATTGCTTGGTAGAGATCAAGGAAATGGCAGTAGATGGGACTATGATCCAGGATCTTTTCATTGAAGTGACTTATAAAGAATTGTGTTAAATGAGCATAAATTAAATTGCACCATTAAAGAAGGAAAAGCTCAATAATGAAGAGACATAAGCATCAAATTTGAACACAAAAAATTGATAATAGAGTTCATCCCTGGTGGACTACGTCTCTGGGTCCTTCTCTCAAATGGGTAGGCCTTTTTATTAACTCAACAAAAGAATTTGGTAAAATACATAAGTATACCTCATTCTGGAATTAAGTTGTAGAAGCTTTGCTCATATCAAAAAATAGACAACACCAATGAATTTGTGGCGTCAAATTACCCAAAAATGACTGTCTCCATGCCTCAATCCGACTTTGGCATTCCCAGGCCCAAGAGAAACTTTGTCTCGATTTTCATGCCCTCCAACCTGTAATTAATTCCAAAAAATGCCTCATAAACTGTGCCCAACTGTACCATCACGCGCATCCCCCTGTGCACTGGTGGATTTCAATTTTTAAATAATAATTGCAGGCATTGTAAACAATAGGGTCGTTTGGCCTATTGGTTGGCGGAGCTATAGTTAAGGCACATACAAAGGGGGAGGTCCCGAGTTCGAGCCAGCGGGCCTCCCCTTTTTGGGTGTTTCTTATAACTTATATGCATATATGTATTGGTGTTTCCACTAACTTGGAGGTAGTTTAGATATATTTGTTAGGTCGCCAGATCCGGCGGGGTTCCGGTAGATTTTGTGGACCCACCATTTTTATTTTTTTAAAATCGGTTCTTGGGCCACACCAACCACCTATACAGTCGTCTGCCATGTCAGCATATAGTCTTCCACCTCATCTTCCACATCATTGTACGGTCTGCCACGTGGCTGTATGGACTGCCATGTGGCACTTTTTCATTAGTCCATGGATCGACCCAAAAAAGCCAAAAATGAGTGACACATGTTAGTGTTTGGTGCTTCCACATCACCATGATGACATCATGCTAACATCAACATGACACATTTCACCTCTTTCATGTTTCATGTACAATCTACGGATGCTGACATCAACAATACAAATGATGACTCATCCCCTGCTGACTGGGCTAGGTTGACCAAACTTTGATCGCAAATATCTTTTGATCCGTAACTCCGTTTGATGAGCCTTTTATGCCGTTGGAAAGCTTGAGATGCACTCTTCGCGATGATTCCACTTTCATAGAGTTATTAGGACTTTTAGTTTTTTTCCCTTTCTCTATTTGCTAAGGCCATTTCGAGCTTCCTGAGTTGCTTCTGCGAATTCTGAGTTGTCCTTAGTATTCTCTTCATCCTTTTTGGATCATGCCTTCCCACTGAGAGATTTTTGTACCACCAAAATATTTCATCAATCAATAGATAAGTGAGGGAAGATTTTTCTCACCTTGTCCTTCTCAATCCACTTTGCCTTGCTTGGATGTGTTCCCTTTAAGCCTACCCGAAGATAATCAACATCACCCCTGCGTGAAGTCCTCGTCCTTCTGTCCAAGATGATATCTTCCTTTAACTCATACAATTACTCAGGAGAAAACTCATCAAATGAAGGTATTGAAACTTCCTCATCCTGATCCATGATCATGGGAGGCTAAAAAAGTTTCAAGTTCTCTACATTTACAACTGAGTAAATCTACATATAAGGTGGAAGATCTAGACGAAAAGAATTGGTACCACTTTTCTCCAAAATAGTGAAGGGTCCATAACAAATGGGCTTGAGTTTCTTTCCTTCACCTTTCAATCTCTCCTTGCTGATGTGAAGCCATACCTGCTCTCCAACCTGGAACTGATGATCAACCCTGTGTTTGTCATGCCGAGATTTATAATGTGCTTGAATTTTCTCCAACCGTTCCCTGACTACTTGGTGTACCTGCTGGATCCTCTGGATGAACTTGCGGGCTCTATCTTCATTTCTCTCTTCATTTGAATAAGCATATCTCCCATACATCAAGTCCAAAGTAACTTTAGGTAGGTATCCAAAACATGTCTCAAAAGGAAAACACTGAGTGGAGGAATGTAAGACTCGGTTGTAAGCATGTTGTACATAGGGTATCTGTTCATCCCATAATTTGGGATGCTTGTTGTAGTAGCCTCGAAGAAAAAGTACAAATGTCTGGTTAACAACCTCTATTTGTATGTTGGTCTATGGATGGAAAGCAATGCTCCTCTTCAACTTGGTGTCCATCATTCTCCACAATCTTGTCCAAAAATCCCCAAGGAATCGAGTATCTCGATCCAAGATAATGGATGTGGGTAACACAAAGTGAACCCAAACATACTGAAAGAAGAGATTAATAGTATACTCAACAATGATTTCTTTTTACATGGAATTAAGATACACATCTTGCTGAACCTATCCACTACAACATACAAATAGTCATGACCCCTTTTTGACATTGGTAAAGCCCATACAAAATCCATGGAGATATTTTCGCATGGATGGGATGGAACAGGTAGTGGTGAGTATAGCCCCAGTTTTCTATTAGTGGGATTACAAGTAGAACACATCACACACCCCTTTACATATTTAGTTACAATTGATTTCATTTGAGGCCAGTAACAAAACTTCTGCAAATGAGCCATAGTTTTTCCTACCCCAAAATGCCCAGACACAAGAGAAGTGTGAGCTTCTCATATTACATGGACTCGTTCACTTACATGAATACATAGCTTTCCAAGATGGTAGAGTAGTTTTCCCTGCAAACAATAGTTCTCTACCTGTGCACCATGGGTTAACTTCTCATACACTTCTTTAAAATCTTCATCAATGAAATATTGTTCCACATAGCTATCATGAGATAAAGAAGTATTCTTCAAAATAATAGAAGCAACAATAGGAGGTCTAGAAATCATATTATCTACCTTGTTACTTGTACCCTTTTTGTATTTGATTACCAAATGCAATTGTTGTAGGAAACCCATCCATCTGTAATGTCAAGATTTTTGTAGTTTGGTTTGTGCTTGGAGATACTGTAAGGGTTGGTGATCTGTATATATGATTGTTTCCTTCCCTAACAAGTAGTGCTTCCATTTATTTATGCTTTGAACTATTGGATACAACTCTTTATCATATGTAGGAGATTTAACAACAACTTGGTTAAAAGTTTCAGAGTGGTAACAAATAGGCTTACGATATTGCATCAACACTATACCCATGGCATATCCACTAGCATCTGTCTCGATCTCGAAGGGTTGTTGAAGATTCAACAACGCTAATACTAGTGTGGTACTGATCTTTTCCTTCAAAGTGTCGAAAGATTTTTGTTGCTTTCCTCCCCACTGAAAAGTGTTCTTCACACTGGTTAAGGCATGCAAAGGAGCTACTATAAAGGAGAAGTTTGAAATGAACCTCCTCCAATACTGGAATGCACCTAAGAATCTCTGTATCTCGGTTACACTTTTGGGCTCAGGCCAATTTACAATTACATCAATCTTGGAAGGATCAATTTTTAACTGTCCTCCTCCTACAATATGACCCAAGTACACAAGTGCAGTCTTTCCAAATTCACATTTGTACAATTTTACATACAACTTTTCCCTTTGCAAAGTATCCAATACTTGCTTTACATGCCTCACATGTTCATCAGAAGTTCCGCTAAATATAAGAATTTCGTCTAAATATACAATCACAAAATCATCTAGGAAATGCCTGAATACATCATTCATCACACACATGAAGGTTGTTGGAGAATTACAAAGCCCAAACGACATAACTAACCACTCAAACAATCCATGTTTGGTTTTAAAGGAAATTTTCCATGCATCCTGTTCTGCAACCTTGATCTGATGGTATCCACTACGTAAATCCAATTTAGTGAAATAAACAACATTCTTTAATTGATCAAGTAAATAATCTATACGAGGAAGAGGGTATCAATTTTTCACCATGATTTTATTTAAGGCCCGATAATCGACACACATTTTCCTTGTGCCATCTTTATTTGACACCATCACAATCAGAGAACCACAAGGAGATGCGCTGGGCCTGATGACCCCTTGATCTAATAAGCCTTGTACCTGCTTCTTGATCTCTGTCATCTCTACAACTGACATCCTGTACATGCCCACATTGGGAAGAGGAGAATCCTACTGAAGATGTATTTCATATTTGATTTCCCTCTTAGGAGGTAATCCATCCGGTTCCTGGAAAATATCATCATACTTAGAAACAATATCAATTAATTATTTCTTATGAGAAGGATTACATCCTTGGAAAGCATCGGATGTTCCGACATCTTTATCCCTTATGACCATGAGTACATATCTATCATTAGTGTTTGTGAGTCTCTTCATTTGACCTGCACTAACAAGTGTTGTGTTTACCCTCATGCTATGAGCTCTAACAATATATTCCACCCCCCCCCACCCCACCCCTAGTAAGGTGGGATTTTTTCTCATGAATAAATAATACCGCTTTTCTATCATAAAGATAAGGACACCCCAACACTATGCCACATATGTCAAGTGATACAACATCCAAATCCACTTCCCTAATCAACTTTGAAGAAATAGAAAATCTGACCCTATATTTTTTGGTGACATTAAGTTTTTCTTTATCACATACCCAACCAAGAGGATAAGGCTTTGGATGTCGTTTCAAGACCCATGTTTTTGACAAGTTCTTTAGATATCAAGTTTACTTAGGAACCCAGATAAAATAATGTATCTATCTTAGTGTGTTTAGATACAACTCTTATGTGAAATAATTCATTCCTCCTTCGTTCATCATCATGAGATTCATTATTGGAATTTGAACTAGCATGAAGGGAATGTTTACCTTGTACTCCAACCACTGTGATATTTCCTTCGTCTCCTGAATCATAACCAAGATATTGTTACACTGTAGCAACGGTTTTTGTCTTCCCCTTTCCACCGAACTTTTTCAGTCTCTTCTCTGGATATAGTTTCCAACAGTGTTCATCATCGTGACCACTTTTCTTGCAATGAGTGCAAGATAGATTTCCTTCTTCTCTCTTTACTTTGGCGATCTTCTTGTCCTTCCTTTTAAAATTCTTAAATGGATTATGTGGGATATTGGAAGGTTTCTTTGTGGGATCTTCTTGAACATGCTTTACCCTGTTCTCAAGGTGAGTGGCCTGCACACAAACTTCGTCAAGACTAGTGGGGTTAAAAAATAGCAAAGTATTATGAATATAAATATGAAGTGTGCCAATATACTTCATTAAAGTTTCATAAGAATCCAAAGGAATGTTTAAAGACAAAGATTTCATCCTAAATTCTTTTGTGAAACTTTGTACAATTTGACCTTTACTTTGTCTTAAAGTTTTCCATTCCATCATTGCTTTATGTAAATAACCCAATGGATAAAATTGCTTCCTTATCGCTGATTTAAATTCCGACCATGAGGAAAGAAGATTACCACACTTAATTCTATCCTGAAGTTTTATCTCCCACCATACGAGAGCGGTGCCTTTCAACCAAAGAGAAGCCAGTTGCACTTTAACTTCCTCTTCATCAATCTATTGAACACGACAATATACTTCAACCTGTCAGATCCAATTATCTAGCTTTTCAGGATTAGCATCTCCATTAAACATAGGTAAAGAAAATTTTACATCAAGCTTTAATAATTGTTTCTTAAAAGAGGTTTTATGGCTAGAATGATGAGAATGACAGGAATGCTTAGAAGAAGAAGAACTAGAACTTGATGGTGAAGATGGAGGCTTAGGAGGGTCTCCTCCATCCCCTTGATTTACCGAAGAATAATCATCAACTTGTGATTCCTTTTTCTTCCCTTTATTCTTCATCCTCTTCTCATAGTCTCCATACATTCATTTGACCATTTCTGACATGCGATAAAAGATCATATGAAAGTTTTTCTCCTATTCATCACGCTTGTCCTCTTCTTCCATTTTCTTCCTTTGGGATGCATGACCAACTTCGGGATTAAAATTCTTAAGAGTTCCTTCACCCTACTTATTCTCTGACCTAGTAAGCATTCACACTCAACAATTCACATCAAATATGACTGCTCTGATACCAACATGATCTAGGATCTTTTCATCAAAGTGACTTATAAAGAATTGTATTAAATGAGCATAAATTAAAGTGCAACATTAAAGAAGGAAAATCTCAATAATGAAGAGACATAAGAATCAAATATGAACACAAAAAATTGATAACAAAGTTCATCCTTGGTGGACTATGTCTCCAGGTCCTACTCTCAAATGGGTAGGCCTTTTTATTAACTCAACAAAAGAATTTGGAAAAATACATAAGTATAACTCATTCTGGATTTAAGCTGTAGAAGCTTTGCTCATATAAGAAAACAAACAACACCAATAAATTCATGGTGTCAAATTACCCAAAAATGACTATCTCCATGCCTCAATTCGACTCTGACACTTCCAGGCCCAAGATAAACTTTGTCTCAGTTTCTGTGCCCTGCAACCTGCAATTAATTCCAAAAAATGCCTTGTAAATTGTTCCCGATCGTACCGTCACGCACCTCCCCCCGTGCACTAGCGGATTTCAATTTTTAAATAATAATCATGGGAATTGTAAACAATAGGGCCATTTGGCCTATTGGTTGGTAGAGCTATAGTTAAGGCACATAAAAAGTGGGAGGTCCCAGGGTTGAGCCCGTGAGCCTCCCCTTTTTGGGTGTTTGTTATAACTTATATGCATATATGTATTGGTGGTTCCGCCAACTTGGAGGTAGTTTAGATATATCTGTTGGGTCACCAGATATGGCGGGGATCCGCTAGATTTTGTGGACCCGCCATTTTTATTTTTTGAAAATCGGTTCTCGGGTCCTTATTGGGCATTTTCCCACTGCGATGTGATATCCCATGACTAGGCCACGTGGCATCCAACCATTGGGCCATGCCAACCAACTGTACAGTCAAATGCCACGCTAGAATACATTCTTCCACCTCATATTCCATATCATCATGCCATGTCACCGTACGGTCTGCCACGTGGTGCTTTTTAATTGGTCCACAGATCAACCCGAAAAAGACAAAAATGAGTGATACATGGCAGCCTCTGGTGCTGTCACGTCACCATGTTGATGTCAGCATGACATGTGTTACATCCTGCGTGTTCCACGTACACTGTATGGATGCTGAGGTCATCCGTACTGATGATGACGTTAGCAGTACGGATGCTGACTCATCCCCTGCTGACTGGGTTAGGTTGTCCAAACTTTGACCGCGAATATCTTTCTATTCGTAACACCGTTTGATGAGTTGTTTATGCCGTTGGAAATCTTGCGATGCACTCTTCATGATGATTCCACTTTCACCGAGTTATGAGGACTTTGAATTTTTTCCCTTTCTCTATCTGTTGAGGCCATTCTGAGCTTCCTGAGTTGCTTCTGCAAATTCTAAGCTGTCCTTAATCTTCTTTGGATCCTTTTTGGATCAGACTACCTCGAGTATCCTATACAAGTTCCTGTTCAAATTAATAATAACACTACAAGGCATAGACTCATATACACCATGATGTTTCCATAAATAAGGTTGGCCCAAAATAACATCATAAACTTCAAGGGGGGAAACATCACACAATACATCATCTTTGAAGGGCTTGATGTTGTAGACCAGGCGATATTGTTGGTCGACGTGGAGATTGCTCCCTTGGCGGAGCCATCGGATGGTGTACAATTTTGGGTGTGGTGTTTTCGGTAGAGCCAACCACTTGATGACCTCCGATGAGATGAGGTTCTTCTGGCTACTTCTATCAATTATGAAGTGCAACAGAGTACCCTTCAACCACATCTATGAATGAAAGGGTGCTCACCTTCCTCTGGTTCATTAGGTTCACCGGGCTGGACCTTGGTGGTAGAAACAATGGTACTGGGTTCTGCATCAATGATCCATCTCCATTTTTCTAGTTCTGACTCGATGTCAGATCCCACATCTGATTTAGATGCTTTCACATCGACCACCAATGATTGCTTTGAGAAACATTTAGCGGTGTTATGCCAGAGGATTTTGTGGAACTCACAACATTTCCCAGTGTCTTTCTTTGTCTTCCCATTGTCCTTCTTTGTTTGAGATTTAGACTAGTTGTCTAGAGTCTGTCCATCCCGTCTCTTCCCTTTTTTCTACGGGTTGGGGCAACCTTTTCCCTGCTTCTGCTATGAGGGGTTCCTAGAACCAAACTATCGTGTCTTTTGTTTAAGCTTCTACTTGATTTTGAAAACATATAGATAGGTCGCACCTAATGAAAATATGTCCAAAAAGTCCATTTTTGTGTGGATGTATCTATGCAGATCACCATGGTACTTGAACACTAGATGTCACTTAGAGTCTTTGATACCCAGCTTGGTGTGCAAGGTGTGGAAGACATTGGTGAAATCTGACATTGTTTGGTCTCTTTCCTGTCGCAGTGTGGTCCATCTTGTATATAAGTCATCATAACTTCCAACAAGGTAGTACTGTTCCTTAATAACATCCCTGAAATAACCCCAAGTGGGTGCGACTAAAAATAATGTAGATCCCTTTGTTTCCTTTTTCTCACAGAAAGTCTCCCACCAATATTTTACATGGGGGACGATCTTAAGGAGTGAAAATGTAATTGTTTCTCTATCGAAAAATTTATGGATAGAAAAATACCCTTTTAGAAGGTTTAACCATTTTTCTATAGAATTTGCATCTATTTGACCTTCAAATATAGGAATATCAAAATTGATCTGTACTTGAAGGGGGAGGCGCCTCCGCTCGAGGAAGATGCATCGCCTGTTGACAGTCATCAAAGGATTTTCACAAAATCATCCATCATCTCGTTCCTTTGCCGTGAGAGGGATTCCTTGAGCAACAATTTAAATGGATCTCCTACATAGTCATCTCTCTTTTCTTCCCCCATAGGTGGACACTGGGTTCAGTGAGACCGATATTGCAAAGGCTCAACTGGTTCGAGTCCCAACTACTTATACCTTGACCTCATTGGGGACATGTACATAGAAATAAATGAAGAGAAAACTACTCTAATACCACTGATCTGGATTTATGAGTGGAACGAAATGAAACATAGATCTATAACATCAAAACATGTATAAAAAGAACAATAAAAAATATACAATGAAACTTAACTTCTATTCAATAAAGAAATTTGCTAAAACTGTAAAATGCAGAATGAAACAATCTTGCTCGAATGGTGGTAGCTAATCTCTGAGAAGAGATGTGGCAGCTATGCACATTCGTCTAAGAACATTACAATGAGGCCTCCAGGCATTTTTAGCATCAAGAAGTAATTAGAAAACCCTATACATCTAAAAGCCTAACCCTAGGAGATGAAGCACCAAAAGTTATGTGGCCCCCGATGGGGTAAGCTAGTACATCAACTTCCCGAGGTCGTAACTTTTGCATACGATCTTCGTTTTAGGTGCACGATATTGTTGATTAAGGTTGGTTGTCATTGATGTCAACCCTTGAAGAAAGATCCGTAGCACAAAGTTTTGGGTAATGGACCCAATAGTGTTTGATGTAAATATGACTCATTATTGTTTTTTCATGGTTGATAAGAACTAAATATGGATGAAATCCAAAGTGGTCCCCTTATGGTGAAAGTCCTCATGGGAAGACGCTTTGTGGAGTAAGAGAACCCATGCTTAATTATAGAATAATGAGATGA
>ML814110.1:139249-153608 GCA_009831015.1 Picea engelmannii | reverse complement strand
CCTTTAACTTTTTTCAATGGCTTGATCTCAATATCATATTCTTGAATTTTTGCAAGCCAATTTGCCCATTTTTCTTCTCTCAATTGTTGATTAAGGATCATTTTTACTAGAGATTTTGGGACATATGCTATGACGTGAGATGACAATATATAAGCTATGAAATGCGCCACTGCTTTAATCAAAGAAAGAACTTGCTTCTCTATTTCTGAATATCTCAACTCATAGTCATGTACAATTTTACTCATAAAACTTATTGGAATTTATTCTCCTTTGAGATTTTTTTGTGTTAAGATAGAAGCAATGATTTCTTTTGAAGCAAAATAATATATGATAAAATATCGATCAAAGTTTGGACTAACAAGAACTGGAGATGAAGTAATTACATGCTTGATCTTAGTGAATTCTCTTTGAATTTCTCGTGTCCATTCAAAATTTTGGTCCTTTTTCAACAAGACCTTTATTGGTTTTACAATTGTGGCATAATATGGGAGAAACCTCCTTACAAATTTTATCTTGCCAAAAAATGACTGTACTTATTTTTTCGGCGTTAGAGGGCTCAATTAATTGATAGATTTAACCTTCTTTGGATCGATGTAAAATCCTTCTTTACTGACCATATGTCCCAAGAGTTTTCCCTCTGAAACCACAAACAAACATTTTTGGGGATTCAGAGATATTCCATATATTATACATCGCTCAAATACTTGCCTTAGATGCTCGATGTGATTTTCTCTTACTCTAGAGTGAATAGTAAGATCATCTTGATAATCAACCATGAATTTTCCAATTAAATATTTGATGGCATGATCCATTTCCCTTTGAAAAGTTGCTCCATCATTTTTCAAGCCAAAAGGCATGCGTACATATGCATATGTCTCTGAGGGTGTGATGCAGGCAGTTTTAAGTTTATTTTCTTCTACAACTAGTACTTGGTTATATCCAGAAAAACCATCTAACATAGACATCAGAGCTGAACCAATCTCTTGTTGCAGCAACATCTCCATATTAGGGAGGGTATAATTATCTTTTATACTTTCCTCATTTAGATCTCTAAAATCAACATAGAGACAAATTTCCCCACTTTTATTTCTTACTATAACATGATTTGATAGCCATTTTGGGTGTCTAATTGAAAATATTATTCAGGCCTTCTTCAACTTTTCTAACTCAATTTTTACCAGGGGCTTTAATTTAGGATTTACAACTCTCAATTTTTTCTTGACCCTCTTTGCTCTTTTTAGTGGTATGATTTGTTTAAATATGGACTTATCATACACCTTCAAATTGTCACAAGTCTAAGAAAAAACATTATAAAATTCTTTGAACAAAGTAGTGTATTGATCAACTTTTTTTCCAGTGCAACTGGTACCAAGGTTTACATACTTTAGAGAGTCTTGAATGCCAATATTTATTTTCTGAGTTTGCTGCACTTTTTTGAGAGACAATTCTTCTTTCAAATTGGGCATTTTAGTTTGGTCATGTCTTGTGAAAAGAGATTCAAAATTGATACAAGCCTTTGAAAGAGACACAAGACTTTGATCTTCAAGGATTTCGGCGAAATCATTTGTATCAACATGAAATTCAGCAAATTGCTTATCATTTTGATAAACTTGGAGATATTCTTGAATATCAAGTATTGAAGGCCTAAAAATCCTCTTGACTTGAAATGTATTTTGATTCTAGGAATCATCAGAATTGAATAGAGATGCAACAACCACTAATGAGTCTGCATCTTGATTCTTATCTCTGGGGATGAAAGAGATGTTAAATGAACTAAAAGAATTCATGATTTCATTCACTCTTTTGGCATAAAATTTCAACTTATTTTTTTTTTATATTTTGTACCTATTCTTAATATGATTTATAACTAGTTCAAAATCACCAGTTACTAACAAGTTTTCTATTTTCATTTGTAGCGCAATATTCATCCCTTGTATCAATGCTTCATTATTTGTACAAGGAAACTCGAGCCTAATGACATGTGTATATATAACTGAGTTAGGGCTCTTGAACACAATCCCTACTCCACTTCCAGATTTGAAGCAAGCACCATCAAAATATATCTTCCAAAATCCTTGAAAATAATTTGCTCCTTCTTGTTTTGAAATAATGGGATGCTCTGGGTCAAGCACAACATAATTTCTAATCCCAACATCAATGTAGTCATGCATTAATTCATTATCTTTTTTTTTCTGAAATAAATTGAATTTCTAGCTTTGTAGGGAACTCTCACCATCGTTCCATATTTTTTCAGTAACATCATACAACTTCCATCGTTCACGATGTACCCTCCAATTAATGAACACCAATATCTTTCCAAAACTACTCCATACACTAGAGGCAAATCCACCACGATAATAGTGAAAACATTTTTTATATGGGGTGCTACATTTATCCAAACAAAAAAATATTTAAGTTCCCCACATGATAGGACCTTTCTTGAATATATCACATATATAGTTTCTCCAGTTTCATAATACTTCGTACATCCCATTCCTAGAGCTTCAATTACTGACAAGGGCATAATATTATTGGTTTCTCCACTATCAACTAAGCATAGTGTAATACTACATCATGATTTTCTATTGTGATGTAGAACGATGGAACTTTACCCTTGGGTGTGACTACTGAAATATTTTGCTGAAGCTTGGAATTTGTTACAACACCTTCTATTCTAGTACTTGGCTCATCAATAATCTTGAGAATGTTTTCTCTTTGTTGTGGGATTTTTACAAATTCCATGAAAGAGAGAGTAATTCTCAACTTGGTCAAATCATCAATTACATTATAAGTCATCTATGGAGGATTCTTTATTTGATTGGCAATTTTTTGTTGCTTTGATGTTTATGCAACATTTGTTTATGTCTTCTCTTTTTCTTTTTCAACAATCTCTTTTATTTTGAATCTGTTAACTTGAGCACTGGTTTTCACAACATTTTCTTGTGAAATATCATACTCTTCTTGTTCATCAAAAATATACAAGGATGATTCATCTTCATCTATTTGTATAGATTCAAGACTTTTATCTTGAATGATACCAGCCTCATGTTCAAAGTTATCAAAATTTTGTTCATAAAAAATCTCTTCCAATATGATAGCATTAAGGTTTGGCACCCTACGTGCTATTTACCTATGTTTTTCAGTTCTATCATCATTTCTTATTCTTTGTTCTTGAAGAGGGTTTCTTCTACATTCCTAAGAAAGAATTCTAGGATTTTTATTAGTGGGGGAAATTTGTTCACCTCTTCTCAATCTTGTCAACTCATTTTGCATATGTCGTATTGTTCTATTCATTTGAGCTATTTCTAATATTTGTTTCGTCTCTTGAGTTGTGGTTGGATAATTTATCACATTAGGTATCACTCCTTGAAGGATTCATCCACTGACTCCTCTATTCTCAAAATTTCTTGAGGTCAATGCCCCTTGATTTGATATAGCATGAGTATCCATTTGTCTTTGAACTTTCTCAAGGATAATCTTAGGATCAACATCTGTTTCTAACATTATTCTTCCATCTTCGTGGCTTTATGCATAGCTCCATGTAAGTCTTAAATTTTTGAAGACATGATAACAAATTTTACATTTGAGGGCATTGCATTCTTATAACATCCAAGTATAACTAAAGTGTTCAGTTTTTTCTCTTATGGAATATGATTTAATGTATTGAACAATATTAAGTTAAAATCTATTATCCTTTCATCTTTTTTCAAATGGATTTGGGTGAATTGTGTGATAAATGTATAATATACTACTGGGGGAGCATACATAGTCATGAACATGGTCTCCAAATCGTCAAATGATGAAATTGATCGTGCAAGAAGAGACATATACCATTCGTAGGCCAAGCATGTCAATGTTCGAAGAAAAACTTTGAAAAATATGTCATCATGTTCTACTAAATGAATCTCACACATGTTCAAAAACGAATGCATATGTCTTTTTGGACCCATCACTCCATATCCTAAAAGTACCGGTAGTACTCCTTTTGGAAGAGTTGATAATTAATGTTGTTCTGCTTGAAGATTGAGTGGGATATTTCTAATCCGTCTTCGTGGAATTATTTGTCTTTCATTTCTTTCTTTACTATTCTTGGGGTTCTCATTTCTTTCTTGTTTGTCACCCATTATTAGAGTTCTTCTTGTTTCGGTGGTGGAACTTCCACCAACTTCTAGAATTTGAAGTTGTTTTCTCTTGCTTCTTGTTATTGGGCCCTTGTATGATTCTGACTTTTAATTTCTATCTTGTCTTATTTGTCTTCTTTTGATTTCTATTTATTCTTTGTGGGCAAGGGTTTCCCATGATATTTCAACCCCTTCATGAGTTATGGATGTTGTCAATGTCAAATCGTACAATTAATACATAACGCTCATTTGATTTCCAAGACCAATTTGTAACTGGGGTTCATTTGGATGAAGTTGGGTCATTAGAATTTTGGTCTGCAAAACTATCCTTTTTTTCTCCTCAGTATGATCACCTAAAATGTTGATGTTTTGATTGGTTAAGGTCGAAACAAAAACCTCACAAGGATATAAATACCCCCCTTCATTTTTATAGATGTGGTACTCCTCTATATTTTCATAAAGATAAATCTTTAATATCTTGGAACTGTAATATGAAAATGGGAGAATACTAAAATAGAAAACCCCAATCTTTGTCACTCAATAAAAATGTAAAATATTGTTGATTGAAAATAATATATATTCAAAAAAGAATTCCTGAGAAGAGTGTTGATGTTTTGGTAGTTGTGGGAGGTATTAATCTCCATGGATAAACCTTTGAATAGAATAGAATATTCCAAAAGCAAGAGAAAACCTAAAAAGATGTGTGAAAACCCTCGAAGACAAGTCGGCTCAGTAGAATAAGTAATATTGAAGTATTATATGCGGAAAATGATAGTTTGGACCTACTTGAAGAGACACATGTTCACCTGGCCAGATTAGTATAAATAGAAGGTGCTTTAGCTCATTTGGTAAAAAAACACACTCACTCAGTAGCAACGGTTGTAGTGGTGTAGCACACTCTTGTTCACCCTTTTTGGTACTCTTTCTTGTGTGTTACCTTAGAGGAGGTGCACTCTCTTGGTTTATTTGTTGGTTCTCGTGTGGCTTCCCGGAATCATTCTATCTAGCAAAGGCTAAGGTGCTCGGGGGTGGCTTTGTGCCTATGGTTGGGTGAAAATGATGTAGCATTGTCTATGGTGAAACAAGCACCATATTCTAACATATTATGGTCCCACACCACCTTCAGAACATTCTAACCACTGGAAGGTAGATTTGTAACTCTCTGTCAAGATCATTATAGTAAAATTGTCGTTGCAACTAGGGTTTCTAATCTTGCGGCAACAACAAGCCCTAACTTGATTGTTCAAACACTTTAAGTGAAGTGTTTGGTATAATTCTTGGATATCCTAGTGAACCCTAACCCAACACATCTCTTGGTTCCCTCAGCCATCAAAAACATCAAATTTGAATTTTTGGGTCAAAGTCAAAAGATTGGTCAAGGTCAAAGTCAAAGATAGTCATGAATTCATCCATGAAATCAAAGTGACATAGCAAAAGCATGGTCTCTTGGTAGAGCATGTAAGACAAGGATTGACATCATCCTTGAAAAGAACAAAGGGAAAAATTATGGAACCACAAACTGAAGAGCAAGTGTCAAAGGATGAAGAGTTTGATTTTTGGATCTTCCAAGCACATAAATGTCGAGTAGAAGAAACAATAAAAGGAAACTAATGTAGATCTGAATCTCTGGAAAGAGAAGGGATATTTTCCCAAGAAGAAATCGTAGATCCAGAAATATCTCAGACCTAATACATTCAGAGGAACACCACACTCTCCAAGTTGGAAAGAATACTTGTCTTAGAAGAAAAACAACTCAAGCAGAACAATAGCGAGACTCCAGGTTTGCATATCAAGTTTGATATTTTTATTATTGCTACTTAAGTGACTATTGAAATCCTTTAGATTTGATTAATGCTAGGAACAAATGGATACTTAGTAGCATGTACTATTAATATAAATGCTTGTTGTACTTAATTGCAATATGAACTAACATTTGGTCTAGGAGATATTTCTTGTTCTTGTTCTCAGGAAGGACACCTTGGTAATGCTATAATGAATTACCATGAAATTGATATGTTCTTATATAAAATTCTATTATATTGGAAAAACGTTTTCTCTTGTTGTTCTTGTTTCAGACAAGTTATCCTATGTATTCTAGGAAGGTTACCACAAAAAAATCAAGAATTGAAAGGACTTGGAGAGAGTCAAACTTCAAACGGAGTCAGTGATCAAGAAAAAGAAAGGTTTCATGACACTTTGTCGGATGCATAGGGGCATGTAGCAGATGGAAGTGTGGTTCGAGGATTTCTTGAGTTAAAGGGAGTTGATGGTAGAATTTGAAAAGAAGGATATTGTAGGCCTTTGTACCGAGTTGTAGGCTTCATGCTGAGTTGTAGGCTTCATGTCGAGTTGTAGGACTTTGTGTCGAGTTGTAGGCCTTTGTGTCGAGTTGTAGGCTTCATGCCGAGTTGTAGGCCTTGTGTCGAGTTGTAGGCTTCATGTCTAGTTGTAGGATTTATGTCGAGTTGTAGGCTACTCAGTG
Source organism: Picea engelmannii (assembly GCA_009831015.1). Taxonomy (NCBI): domain Eukaryota; kingdom Viridiplantae; phylum Streptophyta; class Pinopsida; order Pinales; family Pinaceae; genus Picea; species Picea engelmannii. The sequence continues at coordinate 147,005 of ML814110.1, read as the reverse complement.
AGATGGTCTGGTATGCAGAGTTGTTGCTACACTAGTGAGATACTCTAGTACACTAGTGGGGTAGTCAAGAACCTGTATCGTTGTGATGGTGTTTCTCGTAATATGATCCGGATGATCATGAGATAGCATGTGTAGCTTTGGTGATGCTATTGGTCTGCAATACCATGTAGGTCTTTCCCATGCCATGTGAGATTGATGGATACTGATAATAGTAATGATGATACTCATGAAATGGGTGTAGCCACGGGTGAGCACGTCATGTGGGTGTAGCCCATGACAATTATGGTGACACACACTACGAGGTGTAGCTCTAGTGTTCACTTGTGGGTTGTGGCCCCTAGAAGAGATTGATAGGTCCACATGGGTGTAGTCATGTTTTACATAACCATGACGAGAGGATCATGGCATAGTGAGAAAGGATATGAAGACCAGAAGGTAACACCATGGTTAAATACCTCCCTAGATAAGAGGGAGTGTTGATGCTTTGGTAGATGTGGGAGTTATTACCCTCCATGGATAAACCTTTGACTAGAATAGAATATTATGGAAGCAAGAGAAAACATAAACAGATGTGTGAAAACCCTGAAAGACAAGTCGGCTCAATAGAATAATTAATATTGAAGTATTATATGCAGAAAAAGGACAGGTCGACCCTGCTTGAAGAGACACATGTTCACCTGGCCAGGTTAGTATAAATAGAAGGCACTTTAGCTCATTTGGTAAAAACACACACTCACTTAGTTGGTGTGCATATATTAGAAGTGCAATAGCAACAAACGTAGTGTGAAAGTCTAGAAGAGGAGAAACAACAACTGTAGTGGTGCAACGCACTCTTGTTCACCCTTTTTGGTACTCTTACTTGTGCACTACCTTCGAGAAGGTGCGCTCTTTTGGTTTATTTGTTGGTTCTAGTGCGACTACTTGGAATAATTCTATCTAGCAAATCTTAAGGTGCTCAGGGTTGGCTTTGTGCCTATGGTTGGGTGACAATGGTGTAGCATTGTCTATGGTGAAACGAGCACAATATTCTAACAAAGAGGACCAGGAATATCCACTCATAAAAATATAATATATGAAAAAATATTATATAGAAATAAATAACAGTTACAGGAAAAATAACAATATTCTCACATCCATCACAACATTCATAATTTTGATCACATTCAAAGGAAAGAAAGATATAGGCCCACAAATGAGAGAACGTTAAAATAGTTTTTTCATTCAAAACGAGATAGAATATGATAGGAAAACTTTAAATATCGTATGCTCAAAACTCAAAGTTCAAAGATATCATTAAATTTTATCCCCAAAATAGGTTTTTGGGATTTTTCAAAAAAAAAGTATAGTCTTTAATAGTCTTAAAAATAAAAATGAATTCATCCAGAATTGGACTAGGATTGGGATCCGTGGACCATAAAATGAAAGGATGGAACATGGTTGAACTTGAAAGGAAGGAAAAAGAGGTGATAAAAAATTGGTTATGTTTTTCTTAGGAAATATAAGTACAAATGGATGACTTCTGAACGAGAAGAGAAAAGAATTGAGAAGGATGTGATCAATTTACTCACTATGATGGAATCTCTCTCTGTCTATTTGCTTATCGATGTTCCTTTTGTATTTTCTTTGGTTGCAGTTACATGATCAATACCAACCGCCTATGTTTGATCTTCTTCAATTATCTTGATTAAATCTTGATTTAACCAATTTTCGATGTATTCTCTCATGTGTGCAATGGTTATTTCATGCATGAATTTGATATCAAATAATGTTCTTTCTAAATCTCTTAAGTCAATTTAAAGTTGGTGAAGTGTATCCTCAATATCTTCGTTTTTATTAACATAACTTACAAGCCAACTTTTGATTGTTCCATGTACTCGGTCATACTATTAAACTTTTTCATTGATATACCTTTCAATATTTCCAAATGTTGTTTAAATTGCTCCCTCATCACAAGCATAGAATTTAAAATTAATTTTGGATCTTGGACTTCCCCTGTAGTTCCTGCCAAATATAATTCAATCAATTTAAAATACAATTCCCCTTTTTTGACTCTTAAAGTGTCACAATCATCCAATATTTCTTTTAACACTTTAATTCTCTTGAGTCAACAAGATTTTCATTGTTTTATGTGAGTAGGGGATGGTAAATATTCTTCTTTCCTTTTTAGTTCGCTCATAACAGAAACTTTCAAAACAAATGCAATGACAACATCCTTATAAAAACCCTCATCATTATCGAAGTATGCTTGAATATATTTCCTTAGCTTTGCAATTCTGGAATCAAAAGAAACAAATATGCTCGCCAAATCCCATGCCTCTAAAATGAGAGATATTCTCTTTTTTATGTTCTCACCAACATATCATCTAACTGTAGCAAGCAAACTTGATGTTCCCTTCAATTTTGTGCATGAGTTTCGTGTTTTGTTGGAACTTTTCCAAGGTTAAACAATAGCGACTGGACTTGCAAATATAGAGGGTGGAATTAAAGCATATTCCAGCGATTTAACCCTTTCTTTGAGCATAAAATTTTCATCTTCCATCTCATTTACTAATACTTCCAAAGAATCACATGTAGCTCTATGAATTTTGTTAATTCTTGATGGTAATATTTCGCTCAAGTTAAATTATGAACTTGATTTTCCTTGAACCTTTTTTCCTTTTGAGTTAACTCTTTCAAAAACTAACTTGTTTGAATCTTTATCAAATAGAGAACTATGAAGAATTAAGGATTATTCTTCATAGAATATTGGTTCTTGTGTGGCCAACTCTACCGCAATTTCTTTTATCTCTTGAATCATTTTCTCTTCGTTCAGAAACTCCATATCTTCGATATTTGCACCCAAATCCATATCCTCAAGGGAATATTCATCTTCAGGTACAAGCCACTTAATTCCAGTTGATTTTCCTGTCTTTTTTTCTTACTATTCATTGTGAGCTTATGAGGTCTTTCAAGATTATTCTTGGGAGAATCCCAGTCATCTCCATCACCAGAGTTTTCATTTAAAGAATTTTTTTTCTTGGGTTACAATTTGAGGGTTCTATTTGGGTGTTTTGCTTCTTTGAGAAGTACTTTGAGACCGTGTGCTTCTTTCATTTACAACCCTTCTGTGTTTTCAATGTGTTTCATTAGTGCTAACAACAATTTTAATATCTCCAACTAGAATTGCTTTAGGGTTGTTTCCATTGTCTTCTTCTTCTCCAAATAAATAAGTATTTGCATATGATACACTGAAACCAACATAATTCATGTGATTCATGAAACATTAATTAGGGTCAAACCCTTTTATCTCATTTTCTATATTTAAATTGTACTAGTCAAATTAGACTGCATAATTATCAATTTTTAAAGCATTCTTTAATATTATGTCACCAATTCTCCACGACAAATAAATGAATTGTTTTTTATTTCTTTCATAAAAGAAATTATCCCATAATATGTATTGTCTACAGACTTCTATTACAAATATTTTATCTGGTACATAAAATGGAAGATAAACTGGCCTTTCTCGAGAATAGTAGATCTTGATGACACTGTAATTTTCCATTGCCTCAAAACTTCCCCTTTTATCTAAAAAGGTTGTTGCTTCCAAATATAGTCTTGAAGTACCAGTTCCAAACATAAGTTTCTTAAAAGAAGAAATGAATGAGTCATACACTTCACAAAAACGGTACATTACCTTCTTCTTCCACAAAGCAGGGTACCATATATGAACTGGGTCTACTTTACAGTTGACCTATCTTGCTACACACAATCCTTCGAATACATGACAATATGCAATGGAAAAATTTAAATATACAGACATGTAAAACCTCATGTTCTTCCTAAAATCTGATAACTAGAAATATATTTCAGAATAAATGATTTTTGACTAGTCAAAAACCGCCTTTTCATGGATAGAAAAATACAAAATATAAAGAGCTAAACGAGGAACTGTGGAATTTAATTCTTGTCTAATAAACCTAGAAAGATCCATGTCATTTCTTGATATGGTTTTCTTAACTGACTGACATGTATAATTGATAAATCCTATGGAATTGTCGTCGGGTCTTCGAAATATTGTGGCAATAGGTCCCAACCACCATTTCAAGTCTTCAAGAACTCTTTGGCTTCATCGAATTTGAAAGTCATTGTTGGCTCTGGTAACTTTAACATTTTCTTCAAAGTTGAAGGTCCTAGAGAAATTTGGGATTGTCATTGTAACTGAATGATTCTCTGATTTTTCTCGTATTTGTCTATACAACATGAAACCAGCTCTATAGAATAAAAAAAAATCGGAACACACCATGCCTTAGCGATCCTGGATGTCCAAATATCATTAGCATTTCCTTCTTGAGGCAACAATGTAGAATAGTATTTGTAAGCTTTGGACCAATGATATTTGGTATCTTCTTGTGCGAATGTATTCAGAGTATCCCCACAAAATCTCTCTTTTCTTCTAGCCATTGTGCTTAAAAAGTTGGCAGATTATGTACAGTCTTTTGAAACGTTAATATAGAAGTAGATATTTTTACATATTATACCTTGAAGCTATTTTTTCGAAAGGATGATTAGGGTGAATTTAATTTGAATTTATTGAGAATGGTCTAAAAAAAGTAGCCATTAATAATGGCCCTTTGATACTTAACCACTTGTTACTTTCCGTAAGATTTAGGATTTAATCTTACTCCGGGAACATGACAAGAAGAAATGAGAACTCGTCGTGGAGTGATGGAGAAACATATGTATGTGAAGAGATAGTGGAGTAAGTATGATCCTATGATCCTGCAGTAATATCTCAAAAAATGATTAAGTGTTATAAAGTGAACAAATGAAGGGTAATGAAAAAGTTTTTCTTAAAATATTTTGATACGATCTTTGCTTCCGTGATAATAGTTAAATTGACTAAGTATCGAAGTGTTGAAAGAGAGAGGTGAGGTCTAAAAAATAACTTAGTATCATGAAGCAGATGGATGGACATATCATCATGAGATGAATGAGTAAACTCAACCCACAGTGAAAATAAGAAAAACATTCTAATTATGGTACCAATTGCAGATGGTGGAATGAGGCAGTGCATTTTGGTGACGGTGGAAGAAGGTTGGTGATGAGCCTGCATAACACTACAAAATGTTCTAAATGTTGGTGTAATATGGTTATGGAAGAACAAAATGGTGCACTTTGGAGGAGGCAAGAGTTATAACAAGACTCATGAACCCTCCATAAAGTGGAAAATTTTATAATTGTAGGAACGTCATATGTAAGAGAGAGATTTATACTAAGAGTATTTTAGGATCAACAAGACATAAACTAGATCGCCTCAAGATTGGATAGTTTCCTTATCTCAAACTCTCTCCCTCAAATTGGGCTCTACCTTAAATCCTCCATCCTTCCATGTTCTGAATCTGACCACTGGCCAATCAAACTAGACTTGATCCTCTTGGATACCCCTCCTCTTAAACCTTTCATAATTGAATATTTCTGGATAGAGCATCCCTCCTTTATGGAGAACATCGAAAGATGGTGGCAAGAAACCAAGAACTTCCCAGGCATCCCTATGTATCGCTTTCAAAAACGATTGAAATATATTAAGGCCAAACTCAAAAAATGGAACAAATAAGTTTTTGGCAACATCTTTAAGGAGAAAAAAAAATACAAATAAAAATGGAGAAGTTGAAACAACAATTCATAGAAATAGGGCACACGGAACATCTAGCCATAAAGGAAGCAAAGATGCAATGTTAATTAGACATCATAAATAAATAGGAATAAACCCTTTTGGAAACATAAATCCTGAGTTAAGTGGCTACAAGATGGATACTGTAACACAAAATTCTTTCACAGATCTATTATCCATAGAAGGAAACAAAATCAAATCACTTCCATCAAAATAGAGTAGGGAAACCAACTTGTTGAGCATGCTAAGATTGAGCAGGAATTGGTCAATTACTTCTCAAACATGCTCACAGAAACTTAGCAATATCGAAGCGAGGCCATTATTAAAATAACTAGCAACATACCGACCTTGATTTCCCAAGACCATAATGATGCTCTCTTAAGGATGACTACTCTAGAAGAAATAGAATAAGTAGTTCTGGAAATTCCCAAAGGAAAATCCCCATGGCCAGATGGTCTTACAATTGACTTCTTCTAAGCCCGCTAACTTATAATCAAGCACAATGTCATGGATCTGTTGGAAGACTCTTAACGATTTTCTAAGGTCGTTTCAACCCTCAATGCCACCTTCCTAGCTCTCATACTCAAGGAAGATAAAGTGGAGGACCACAACAAATTCTGACCCATTTCCCTCTGCAATGTTGTCTATAAAATCATTACCAAAGTTATCGCTAATAGACTTAAACCCATCCTCTCGTACCTCATTTCTCAGCAGAAAATTGGCTATGTAGAAGGCCGCCAAGTTCTGGATGGAATCATCCTAGCACATAAAATGATCCACTCTTTGAAAAACACAAAAAAAGTGAGCATGCTAATCAATATGGATATGTCTAAAGCTTTTGATAAATTAATATGGAAATATATTCACCATATTCTTCTATCCTTTGCATTGTCCTCCTCCTAGGTCAATTGGATTATGTCCCTCACATCTTCTAATTTATTTTCAATGCTAGTCAATGGGTCACCCTTGTCCACTTTCTCTCCATCCTCAGGAATCCAACAAGGAGATCCGCTCTCCCTTTTTCTCTTCATTTTAGTGGTGGAAGGTTTATGAAGAGCCATAAAAAAGGCGGTCTCTCAAAGCAAGATCTCAGGTCTTCGTCTCCATGGAGAGGATTTTTCTATCTCACACCAACAATTTGTATGTCATACAATGGTTATGGGAATTCCAATGTTCAGGTAAGCATTGGAAATAAAACAAGTGTTGGCCGACTTCATGGAAGCTTCAAAAATGACCATTAACCAAGGTAAATCAGAAATGTTTTTATTTAATACTCATATAGCGATTCAAAACCACATCTCTAGAATTCTAGGCTTTCAAAGAAGTTATCTACCATCTAAATATCTTGGGGCTCCTTTAACAATGAATACCTTAAGAAATGTGACATGGGAAGACCTTTAAGTCAAGATGGAAAGGAAATTAAATAATTGGACCTACAATTCTCTGAATCTCCCCAGTCATCTAGTACCATTAAAATCAGTTTTGCAGGCAATGCCTCTCTACCTTTTCTCAATGCTAGTTTCCCCCAAATCAATCATCAAAGTAGTCAAAAATCTGCAAATATCCTTCCTTTGGGTGGGAGCGAAAAAAAAAAATGGGACCTAGTCAGCTGTGATAAAGTGTGTCAACCTAAGAGAGAAGGAGGGCTCGGTTTGAGATGGATTCAAAGTAAAAATGACATGTGGGGAAGAATCTGACAATGAAATTACATCCCACGGATGGAGGACCATAATCACATTCGATTGGAAGGCAATGGAAACGACTCCACCATATGGAATGTCGCATGGAAGAACAAAGGCCTCATACAAGAACATTGTTTTTGGGAGGTGCACAGTGGCCATCACACTTTGTTTTGGGATGATGTCTGGAAGCTACTGTCAGTGTGGGGAAAAAAATAAAATCTTCGCCATGTTGGACACACCTACCACACTTAGAGGGGGGGTGAATGAGTGTGGGGATATTTTTCCAAAACTTCCCTCTTACACAAAAACTCCTTAGTTAACATTCAACATTTTCTCATTACTCATTGTTGTCATTTATAATCAGTTAGATGTGAATACATATCAGCAACATATATCAACAACATATCATCAACAAATCATC
>ML814110.1:94903-121765 GCA_009831015.1 Picea engelmannii | reverse complement strand
GGGGGGGGGGGGGGGTGGAATATATTGTTAGAGCTCATAGCATGAGGGTAAACACAACACTTGTTAGTGCAAGTCAAATGAAGAGACTCATAAACACTAATAATAGATACGTACTCATGTTCATAAGGGATAAAGATGTCGGAACATCCGATGCTTTCCAAGGATGTGATCCTTCTCATAAGAAATAATTAATTGATATTGTTTTTAAGTATGATGATATTTTCCAGGAACCGAATGGATTACCTCCTAAGAGGGAAATCCAACATGAAATACATCTTCAGTAGGATTCTCCTCTTCCCAATGTGGGCATGTACAAGATGTCAGTTGTAGAGATGACAGAGATCAAGAAGCGGGTACAAGGCTTATTAGATCAAGGGGTCATCAGGCCCAACTCATCTCCTTGTGGTTCTCTGATCATGATGGTGTCAAATAAAGATTGCACAAGGAAAATGTGTGTCGATTACCGGGCCTTAAATAAAATCACAGTGAAAAATCGAAACCCTCTTCCTCGTATAGATTATTTACTTGATCAATTAAAGAATGTTGTTTATTTCACTAAATTGGATTTACGCAGTGGATACCATCAGATCAGGGTTGCAGAATAGGATGCATGGAAAATTGCTTTTAAAACCAAACATGGATTGTTTGAGTGGTTATTTATGTCGTTTGGGCTTTGTAATTCTCCAACAACCTTCATGTGTGTGATGAATGATGTATTCAGGCCTTTCCTAGATGATTTTGTGAGTGTATATTTAGACGACATTCTTATATTTAGCGGGACTTATGATGAACATGTGAGGCATGTAAAGCAAGTATTGGATACTTTGCAAAGGGAAAAGTTATATGTAAAATTGTACAAATGTGAATTTGGCAAGACTGCACTTGTGTACTTAGGTCATATTGTAGGAGGAGGACAGTTAAAAATTGATCCTTCCAAGATTGATGTAATTATAAATTGGCCTGAGCCCAAAAGTGTAACTGAGATACAGAGATTCTTAGGTGCATTCCAGTATTGGAGGAGGTTCATTTCAAACTTCTCCTTTATAGTATCTCCTTTACATGCCTTAACCGGTGTGAAGAACACTTTTCAGTGGGGAGGAAAGCAACAAAAATCTTTCGACACTTTGAAGGAAAAGATCAGTACCACACCAGTATTAGCGTTGTTGAATCTTCAACAACCCTTCGAGATCGATATAGATGCTAGTGGATATGCCATGGGTATAGTGTTGATGCAATATCGTAAGCCTATTTGTTACCACTCTGAAACTTTTAACCAAGTTGTTGTTAAATATCCTACATATGATAAAGAGTTGTATGCAATAGTTCAAAGCATAAAGAAATGGAAGCACTACTTGTTAGGGAAGGAAACAATCATATATACAGATCACCAACCCTTACAGTATCTCCAAGCACAAACCAATCTACAAAAATCTCAACATTACAGATGGATGGGTTTCCTACGACAATTGCATTTGGTAATCAAATACAAAAAGGGTACAAGTAACAAGGTAGATAATATGATTTCTAGACCTCCTATTGTTGCTTCTATTATTTTGAAGAATACTTCTTTATCTCATGATAGCTATGTGGAACAATATTTCATTGATGAAGATTTTAAAGAAGTGTATGAGAAGTTAACCCATGGTGCACAGGTAGAGAACTATTGTTTGCAGGGAAAACTACTCTACCATCTTGGAAAGCTATGTATTCATGTAAGTGAACGAGTCCATGTAATATGAGAAGCTCACACTTCTCTTGTGTCTGGGCATTTTGGGGTAGGAAAAACTATGGCTCATTTGCAGAAGTTTTGTTACTGGCCTCAAATGAAATCAATTGTAACTAAATATGTAAAGGGGTGTGTGATGTGTTCTACTTGTAATCCCACTAATAGAAAACTGGGGCTATACTCACCACTACCTGTTCCATCCCATCCATGCGAAAATATCTCCATGGATTTTGTATGGGCTTTACCAATGTCAAAAAGGGGTCATGACTATTTGTATGTTGTAGTGGATAGGTTCAGCAAGATGTGTATCTTAATTCCATGTAAAAAGAAATCATTGTTGAGTATACTATTAATCTCTTCTTTCAGTATGTTTGGGTTCACTTTGTGTTACCCACATCCATTATCTTGGATCGAGATACTCGATTCCTTGGGGATTTTTGGACAAGATTGTGGAGAATGATGGACACCAAGTTGAAGAGGAGCATTGCTTTCCATCCATAGACCAACATACAAATAGAGGTTGTTAACCAGACATTTGTACTTTTTCTTCGAGGCTACTACAACAAGCATCCCAAATTATGGGATGAACAGATACCCTATGTACAACATGCTTACAACCGAGTCTTACATTCCTCCACTCAGTGTTTTCCTTTTGAGACATGTTTTGGATACCTACCTAAAGTTACTTTGGACTTGATGTATGGGAGATATGCTTATTCAAATGAAGAGAGAAATGAAGATAGAGCCCGCAAGTTCATCCAGAGGATCCAGCAGGTACACCAAGTAGTCAGGGAACGGTTGGAGAAAATTCAAGCACATTATAAATCTCGGCATGACAAACACAGGGTTGATCATCAGTTCCAGGTTGGAGAGCAGGTATGGCTTCACATCAGCAAGGAGAGATTGAAAGGTGAAGGAAAGAAACTCAAGCCCATTTGTTATGGACCCTTCACTATTTTGGAGAAAAGTGGTACCAATTCTTTTCGTCTAGATCTTCCACCTTATATGTAGATTTACTCAGTTGTAAATGTAGAGAACTTGAAACTTTTTTAGCCTCCCATGATCATGGATCAGGATGAGGAAGTTTCAATACCTTCATTTGATGAGTTTTCTCCTGAGTAATTGTATGAGTTAAAGGAAGATATCATCTTGGACAGAAGGACGAGGACTTCACGCAGGGGTGATGTTGATTATCTTCGGGTAGGCTTAAAGGGAACACATCCAAGCAAGGCAAAGTGGATTGAGAAGGACAAGGTGAGAAAAATCTTCCCTCACTTATCTATTGATTGATGAAATATTTTGGTGGTACAAAAATCTCTCAGTGGGAAGGCGTGATCCAAAAAGGATGCAGAGAATACTAAGGACAGCTCAGAATTCGCAGAAGCAACTCAGGAAGCTCAAAATGGCCTTAGCAGATAGAGAAAGGGAAAAAACTAAAATTCCTAATAACTCTATGAAAGTGGAATCATCGCGAAGAGTGCATCTCAAGCTTTCCAACGGCGTAAAAGGCTCATCAAACGGAGTTACGGATCGAAAGATATTCGCAATCAAAGTTTGGTCAACCTAGCCCAGTCAGCAGGGGATGAGTTAGCATTTGTACTGTTGATGTCAGCATCCGTAGATTGTACATGACACACGCAAGAGGTGAAATGTGTCATTTTGATGTCAGCATGATGTCATCATGGTGATGTGGCAGCACCAAACACTGCCATGTGTCACTCGTTTTTGGCTTTTTTGGGTCGATTCGTGGACCAATGAAAAAGTGCCACGTGGCAATCCATACAGCCACGTGGCAGACCATACAGTGATGTGGAAGATGAGGTGGAAGACTATATGCTGACATGGCAGGCGACTGTACAGGTGGTTGGTGTGGCCCAATGGTTGGCTGCCACGTGGCCCAGTCAAGGACTACCACGTGGCAATGGGAAAATGCCCAATAAGGGCCCAAGAACCAATTTTTAAAAAATAAAAATGGTGGGTCCACCAAATCTGGCGGAACCCCGCCAGATCTGGCGACCTAACGAATATATCTAAACTACCTCCAAGTTAGTGGAAACACCAATACATATATGCATATAAGTTATAAGAAACACCCAAAAAGGGGAGGCCCGCGGGCTTGAACCCGGGACCTCCCCCTTCGTATGCGCCTTAACTATAGCTCCGCCAACCAATAGGCCAAACGAACCTATTTTTTACAATGCCTGCAATTATTATTTAAAAATTGAAATCCACCAATGCACAGGGGGATGCACGTGACGGTACGGTTGGGCACAGTTTATGAGGCATTTTTTGGAATTAATTACAGGTTGGAGGGCATGAAAATCGAGACAAAGTTTCTCTTGGGCCTGGGAATGCCAGAGTCGGATTGAGGCATGGAGACAGTCATTTTTGGGTAATTCGACGCCACAAATTCATTGGTGTTGTCTATTTTTTTATATGAGCAAATCTTCTGCAACTTAATTCCAGAATGAGGTATACTTATGTATTTTACCAAATTCTTTTGTTGAGTTAATAAAAAGGCCTACCCATTTGAGAGAAGGACCCAGAGACATAGTCCACCAGGGATGAACTCTATTATCAAATTTTTTTGTTCAAATTTGATGCTTATGTCTCTTCATTATTGAGCTTTTCCTTCTTTAATGGTGCAATTTAATGTATGCTCATTTAACACAATTCTTTATAAGTCACTTCAATGAAAAGATCCTGGATCATAGTCCCATCTACTGCCATTTCCTTGATCTCTACCAAGCAATACAGCAAGGTCATCTCTCATACCAGGAAGTTTGTCTTCTTCATGATTCTCGCTCAAAGTGAGCAGAAGGTTGTAGCCACATCCATGGCCTCCATGATGGGTCTCTCCATGCAGCAAAAGAAAGTGGATAAGTTCATGGAAGAATACAAAGATAGTTTCTCCTCATCCACTAGGGTACCTCTGCACTGTCAGGTCAAGAACTCAATCGATCTGAACTCTGGTGCACCGCTACCCAATGGGCCAGTCTATCACCGCTCTCTGTCAGAAAATAAGGAAATAAAGCACCATATCCAAGAGCTACTCAAAAAGGGGCACATCTAGCCAAGCTCCTCATCTTGTGGAAGCCTAATTGTGCTTGTATAGAAGAAAGACAGGACCTGACGAATCTGCATTTATTATCGAGCCCTAAATAAAATCACAATCGGGAACCGATACTCGATTCTCCGAATTGGAAATCTCCTTGACCAAATCAAGGGGGGAAAATACTTTAGTAATATTGATCAGAAGTATAGCTACCACCAAGTGCTAATAGAGTATATTGATGTATGGAAGACTGCCTTCAAGTCCAAATAACTCTTTTTTGAATGAATGGTCATTCCCTTTGGCTTGACAAATTCCCTAGAAAATTTCATGAGGATGATGGACGATATCTTGCGGCCTTTCACCAATTCTTTTTTGGTGGTGTATTTGGATAACATCCTCATCTTCAATAGGAGTTGGGAGGAACACTTGCAACATATTCAGTAGGTTTTACACACTCTATGGAAACATTAGCTATACGAAAATTTGGAAAAATGCTCCTTCGACATGAACAGGGTCTAGTACCTAGGCTACATTTTATGAGCATGGGGTGCATGTCGCTCTAGCCAAGATCTAGGTCATTCATGATTGGCCAGCCCTGACCACACTCATTGAGCTTCAGAGCTTCTTAGTCCTTGCCAATTTCTATCATAGGTTCATGTTGGGACTCTCCCACATTGCATGGTCCCTTAGTTAAGTGACCAAGGGTGGTGGCAAGGAAAAATTCATGTGGGTCCAGCCGCAACAGAAAGTGTTCGATGATTTGAAGTAGCGCCTATTCTCAACCTCGATGCTCTCATTACTTGACCTGCAGCAGCCTTTTGAGATTGAGACATATGCTTCAGACTATGCCATGGGTGCATTTCTCACTCAACATGGACATCCAGTGGCCTATCATAGCGAGATGTTATCAGATACCGTCTATAAGTACCCCACTTATGACAAAAAAATGTACTCCATTGTACAAGACTACTGCTAGTGGAGTCATTACATTATCGTGAAGGAGAGAGTCATCCACACTAATCATAAGCCTCTACAATTCATGCAGACATAAGGAAAATTGCAGAATGATCACCATCAGAAGTGGGACACATACTTGCAGCAGTTCCATATCAACATCAAGTATAAGAAAGGGAGCACCAACCGTGTTGTTGACTGCCTCAATCAAACTCGAGTTGCAACACTAACCATGGTGATACACTCATGCGGACATGAGACCTCCATATGGCCCCAACTCTACAAGAGAGATCCTAACTTCACCACTAACTACCATATGTTGGGCACAAACACAGAAGTCACTGATTTCCATCTTCAAGACGAGTTGGTGAGCCATCTGGGCCATCTCTGCATCCCATAAAGTGAGTGAGTGAAGATGATTTGGGAATCTCACTACAGTTGGGTGGCAGGACACTTTGGCATAGAAAAGATAATGGCAGTATTACAACAACATTTCTATTAAAAAAAACTTTGACAAGATGTCAGCAAGTATATCATGTCCTGGACGCCCTGCACCATTGCCAAACAAGACATTAAGAAACAAGGTATGTATACCCCTCTTCCTACTCCCAATAGGCCTTGGGAATCCATATCGATGAACTACATGTCAAGCCTTCCTTCAACCAAACAGGGAAATGACTGTGTTTTCGTGGTTGTTGATCGATTTTCCAAAATGGAAATTATGGTCGCCTACAAGAAGAGCATCAAAATGGAGGCCATTGCCAAGATCTTCTTCAATTGAGTTTGGGTACAGTTTGGGATACCACAAACCATCATTTCATATCATGACAGTCAGTTCCTCAACACATTATGGTCAAGCCTTTGGTCATGACTGGACACCAAGTTCACCAAATCCACGACCTTCCACCCCCAAACGGATGGTCAAACCGAGGTCATCAACAGGATGATCATGTATATCTTGCACATGTACAATTTCAAGCATCCATGCACATGGGATGAGAGTCTTCCCTATATTCAGTGTAGTTACAATAGAGTCATACATAGCTCAATCGGCCACAGACCCTTTCAGGTGGGGTTGGGATTTCAACCATCGGGTCCCATGAATGTTGCACTACCCCATGTGTCTACACAGGAAAATTTTCCCACGCTCAAACCGAAGCCAACAAATCCACCCAGTTCATTGAATGAATCCAACACACCCGCTAACAGGTTCAGGATATTTTGTAGAAGTCCAATGCCAAGTACAAGCAATGTCATGATCAACATCGGATATGACACAAGTTTTAGGTGGGAGATAAAGTTTGGTTTCACTTGAAAAAAAAATGCCTTACAGAACCCCACCATAATATTTTTCCACTCTGCTATGGACCTTACACCATCACCAAGGCTCTAGGTGACAATGATTTTGAGCTCAACATTCCTCCCTTCCTTGGCTTGCACCCAGTGTTTAATGTGGACATCCTTCGGCCATACTTTCCACCCTTATTGGAAACCTCAGAGATAGCATAACAGTTGACACTGACAGATGTAAATGTGTTGAACCTACACAGAATAGATCTATCTAAAAAATGATGCACACATTTGCAGAGAGAATTGGAGAAGGAAGAAGAAAGAGAGAAAGAATGGAAGAATTCTCATTAACCGTTGTGAATAATGAATAATTTACACATGATATACTATGTATAACTCAATGAGTTCGACTTGAGGTGAACCAAGTCACCATAGTGGTGGTCTAGAGTGATATGCACACACACCAGTAGTTACAGGAGTGAACTGCCACCTATTCTAGCCTCTCGGGCAGTTACAGGAGTGAACTACCACCTATTCTAGTCTCTCAGGCAGTTATGGGAGTGAACTGCCACCTAGTTGAGTTAACTAGTCAATTAGTCTTTAGTTAAATGACTGAACAGAGAGTAGTGAGGAGTTAACTGAGGGACTCAAGGCTAATGTGCCACTCTGTTGATGATACCAAGGCAAGGTCGAATTAGCATGGTGATGATCCCAATGTTGCACGGTGATGATCCCAATGCAACATCTAAACTTAACTCAACTAGTTAAACTGAAGTGTGAACTGAAAGAGAATATTCTCCGGGTGGAATATTCTCTCCTAAAATATAGGAGACTGGATCATGACTAATTATGACTAATAAACAAATAAAAAACTTAGGAAAAATAAATCCTAGGTGTGTGTGAAGTAACTCCAACACCCCCCTAAACATCACTATGGTGAAAATAAAGATTGGGTCCCGGCAACGAGGCCATGTTAGGTACCCAAGTACAAAAGATACACTGAAAATAAAGTGAGGAAAGAGGGAAAACCTTATGGGAAACCCCCCCCCTCAAGGTACAATGTATGTAAAAAAAAGAACTATAGTTGCTAGGCAACTGTGTCCTTCACTCCAAGACGACCTCGCAGAGAATGGAATTTCTGCTCAGTGAAGGTCTTGGTGAAAATGTTTGTCATATGTTCTACTGAAGGACATAACTATAAGTCAATGATCCCCTCGTGTACTAAGTCTTGGATGTAGTGCATGTGGATCTTGATGTGCTTCATCCGCTGCCTCTGAAATGGATCTCTACAAAACTTCAAAGTGCTTTTGTTGTCACACTAGATGATGATCGGTCGATGAAACTGAATACCCAACTCAGTGAGAAAATGTTGTAGCCACATAGCTTGAATGGTTATGTTAACTACCCCTCTATACTCTGCCTCGGCTGAAGATAGAGCAATAGCAGCTTGCTTCTTGCTCGACCAACAGATAGGCCCGGAACCAAGACTAAGTGAGTAACTAGATGTGGACTTGCGATCAATGTTATCACCAGCCCAGTCGGAATCAGTAAAACCAATGACATCTAATGTAGAGTCTGATGCATAATGAATCCAAAAGGTGATGGTGCCATGTATGTATCGAAGGATACGCTTTGCAGCTTTCCAATGTAGCTCATGCGACTCCTGCATGAACCTGGAAACTGCGCCAACTGCATATGAGAGGTCTGGTCTGGAGTGTGTAAGATACAACAAGCTCCCCACTAGTTGTTTGTACAGTGTGTTGTCAACCAATGGAGTCTCCCCGCCATACTCAAGTTTGACTCCTGATAAGAAAGGAGTCGGAGCAGACTTGCATTCTGTCATGTGAAATCTCTCAAGGAGATCTCGTGCATACTTGGCTTGAGACAGTTTGATGCTTGGTGCATCCTGACTGATCTCAAGTCCAAGGAAGAAGTGTAGCAGACCCATGTCCGTCATCAAAAACTTGTCATGAAGAATCCTCTTGACTGCAACAATCGTTGAAGTCGAGCACTCGATGATCAGCAAATCATCGACATACAGAACTAAAAGTAGAAGTGAATCAGTCGTCATGAGCATGTATACATTTGGGTCTGATTTACAATGTATAAAGTTCTGTGACAATAGGTAGGATTCCATCTTGGCATACCATGCCCTCGGAGCCTGCTTGAGACAATAAAGTGACTTCTTCAGTCAAAATACCAAAGATGAGTCCTGCATAAATCCCTGGGGCTGCTCCATGTAGATCTCCTAAGAGAGATCACCATGAAGAAATGCATTCTTCACATCCATCTGATGGACTTCCCATCCCTTGGTTGTTGCAATGGAAAGGGCCAATCGAATGGAATCCATCTTCACTACTGGAGCGAAGGTATCATCATAGTCAATACCATTAATTAGTTGAAATCCTTTGGCGACAAGCCTGGCTTTGTATCTGTTGGTCTGTCCATCTGTTGCGCTCTTGGTCCTGTAGACCCATCTGCATCTGACAAGTTTCCTCCCAGAAGGAAGGGGAACCAGATCCCAAGTCTGGTTCTCGAGGAGGGAGTTTTACTCCTCCTGCATGGCGGATTCCCAAAAGGAATTTCCAGCAGCCTTGCCATAATATTGTGGATCTGAAGACAGAACCAAGAAAATATGCCTCAGAGGCAATGGTTTAGTGGCAATGAGTGCAATAGGAGGCTCCTCGAAATCAGATCGAGTCCTCCTAGTATCAGTAGGATCACCAACAAGATCCCATGCATTCTGAATAGTAGTATGTGCCCACTTGGGCCTCTAATCTAGCTCTACAACTGCATATGGATGCTCTGACTCTGAATCATTAGCGTCCTCTGAATCAGAACTCTCATCTGAAGAAGATTCGACATGTGCATGCTCATCATCTCGAACAGGTGGAAGAGTGAAGGTGTCTGCATGCAGCTATTGAGGTACATGCGAGACACTTTCCTCGAATTGGACACTACACTCAATGATGAGACGATCTAAGGAAATATAAATAAGTCGATATCCCTTCACACCGTCGGGGTATCCAACAAAAATGCACTCAGTTCCCTGTGGATCAAGTGCCTTCCTCTTTTTAGAGGGAATCTAGGCCCATGCACGTGAACCAAAAATATGAAAGTGGGTCACTTCTGGTTTGAGGCCACTCCAAGCCTCGTAGGGGGTCTTATCCTTGACAGATATATGGGGAGATCTATTTTGGAAGTATGTTTCACAGTTAAGTGCTTCGGCCCATAGTCTCTGTGGTAGTGACTTTTCATGCAACATGCAATATGCCATCTCCTTTAAAGATCTGTTTTTCCGCTCAGCAACTCTGTTTTGCTACAGAGTGTAGGGAACTGTATGTTGCAACTGAATCCCTGCCTCATGGAAAATATTATGAATTTCATGATTCACATACTCTCCCCCATTATCAGTTCAGAGGATTTTGATCTTCTTTCCAGACTATGTCTCAACCAAGGCTTTGAAATCTTTCAGGTGTTGAAATACCTCAGATTTTTTCCTGAGAAAGTAGATCCAACTAAAACGTGATAAATCATCAACAAAAATGAGAAAAAACCTTGCTTTGTTGATCGATGGATGTGGAAAAGGACCCATGAGGTCACTATGGATCATACCTAAAGGTGTGGAAGCTCGCTGAGACTTTCCTTTGTCGAATTTCTCTTGAGGGTGTTTCCCGAGAACACATCCCTCAAATACTCCCTTGGAGAAATGGATGTCTGGTAGACCATCAACTAATTTGTTCTTGCTAAGATGTTGCATGTATCTAAAATTCAAATTTCCAAACCTATTGTTCCATATCCTACTACTTTCATCAACATGGGTAAGCTATAAAGCAGAATAAGGCTCAATGAATTCAGAAAATGTATACAATATAGACTGATGATTTACCTCACCGGTAGAAACCCTGGAGTTGGTTTTCATGTCGTATATGTCCACATAATTTGGTGTGAATATGAATTTCTTTCCGGTGCCAGAATTCGTCATCTGATACACAGAGAGAAGGTTAACAGAAATCTTGGGAACATGCAGCATGTTCTCGAAGCTTCCGTTGGTGAGTTCAATCCTTCCTTTGTCGGTGACTTCGAGAGAAGAGTTGTCCCCCATCAGAATAGGAGGACCTTTGCATGCATCCAATGAAGAATATACTGCTTCTGAGGCAGCCATGTGATGTGATGCTCCTGAGTCTACGATCCAAGCATTGGGAGAGGATTTGATGGCAATCAAGGCATGGCTAGAATTGTCTTTCTTGGAATTCAGATCTTCTGGCTTCTTCTTCTTATTTTCACCCTTATGGATGTGATCTCCAAGGTTGTTTTGCTGAAGTATCATAGACATCAGGTCTATTTGTTTTTTCATGCATTCGAATTCCGAATGGAATCCTTTGTGACAGTATGTGCATTTCTCTCCTTTTCTTCCCTTTTCTCCTTTGGATCTGGAGGCATCAGTGAAGGGTGTTGTGTACCCTTCCTTCTTTGTATGTGCATGAGATTTCTCGAAGCTTTAAGTATCCAATGTGAGTAGCTCCACCTCCAGCATGTGTCCCCTCATCTCATCATATTTTCCAAATATCCCTTCCAAGATGGTTCAGGCTTCATTGGGAGTCTTACAGGAAGATATATGAAAAAGGAGATCGGGAGAAAGAAGACTGCAAATTGTTCTGAGTGCCTCATCCATGCGATTTAAGTACTTGGATTTTTCTATGGTTGATGTCGGCTATGTATCTGTATTCATTTTTAACCTATACAACCCTCTGGATCAAATATGTATGTCTATTTTCTCCTTCCATGCTAAATAGTTGTAAGGTGTAAGAATGAATTCTTTTTGGAATTCCATCTTTCCGTTGTCTTCAATCTTTTGTACCTGCAAAACATTTTGGTGTAGATTTTTCTTAGCAGTCCGTCGGCTCTGATACCATGTAAATGTGTTGAACCTGCACAAAATATATCTAGCTAAACAATAATACACACATTTGTAGAGAGAATTGGAGAAGAAAGAAGGAGAGAAAGAATGGAAGAATTATCATTAACCGTTGTGAATAATGAATAATTTACACATGATATACTCTGTATAAATCAATGAGTTTGACTTGAGGTGAAGCAAGTCGCCATATTGGTGGTATAGAGTGATTTGGACACACACCAGCAGTTACGGGAGTGAACTGACGCCTATTCTAGTCTCTCGGGCAGTTACGGGAGTGAACTGCCACTTAGTTGAGTTAACTAGTCAACTAGTCTTCAGTTAACTGATTGAACAGAGAGTAGTGAGGAGTTAACTGAGGGAATCAAGGCTAATGCGCCACTCTGGTGATGATACCAAGGCAAGGTCGAATTAGCATGGTGATTATCCCAATGTTGCATGGTGATGATCCCAATGCAACATCTAAACTCAACTCAACTAGTTAAACTGAAGTGTGAACTGAAAGAGAATATTCTCTAGGTGGAATATTCTCTCCTAAAATATAGGAGACTAGATAATGACTAATTATGAATAATAAACAAATAAAAACCTTAGGAAAAATAAATCCTAGGTGTGTGTGAAGTAACGCCAACAACATAGCTCAACCCTGACTGCATGGAACAAGAATCCAATGATCATATCATGGACACACAGGTCAATGGCACTCGCCAACAGAAGCTTCATCTTTATCTTGTTGTCAAAGCGGAGAAGCTTTTGGACCAAGGCAAGTGGCTCACCCGGGGCCAAATTCAAAATAAATTTCCTCATCTAATGGGGGAACTCAACGCAATGGATACCATTGCTTCTTAAGGAGGGAGGATTGATCTAGGTGGATATTGGTGGCCACCCACCTCTTCCAACTGGCTCACATACAGTTTTCATCATGGTAGTTTTTTGTAGCTTTTTGGGTCCTAAACTTAGGAGCTCACATTGTGTATTGAGCCAAAGTATGTCAACATAATGTGTAGTCCTCGGATAGGCCTTTCCATCGAGATATCATGCACCTAAAATGGAGATCATATGCAAAATTTATGACCCTGGGAAGTTGATGTACCAACTTACCCCATCGGGGCCCACATGACTTTTGGCGCTTCATCTCCTAGGGTTAGTTTTTTGGATGTTTAGGGTTTTCTGATTACTTCTTGATGCTAAAAATTCCTAGAGGCCTCGGTGTAATGTGCTCAAATGAATGCGCGTAGCAGCCACATCTCTTCTCATAGATTAGCTACCACCATTCAAGCAAGATTGTTTCATTATGCACTCGTCACCAAGCTGATTGTGCTCAGCCCCCATTCTCTCAATAACTATGGGATGTGACTCTCACACCCACCCTCTTACATGAATTCATTCATTGGGCTCTAGAACACTCAAGAACTAATGGAAGGTTCATGGTAAGTATAGTTTAGAAAGAAATGGGTTGGGTTTAATAAACATGGTAAACTCTCCCCCTTGGACCATTTCCTTCTCTTGTGGAAACTTAGCCCCCAAATATTTGTTTGTGTCCATATGTAGTTGGAAATACATTTTATTCATTATATTCAATTTACAGCATTTACATATTACATTGCTTTGGCTCTCGGGCATACATCACATTTACAATATACATCGCTAGTTTGGGGTTTGAAAATGGTGGTGTTACATTCTCCCCCCGGCCTTCAAACAACACTATTCTTAGTGCACATAACCGCACAATTTACATATTGACATACATATAAAAACATTACATTACAATACTTGATAATTCTACAACTTAATAATTGACACAACAATTCCAAGAAACGACTCTCTTTTCCCCTTAACCCACACACCGGTTGGACGGGAAATCTTAGAGTTGTGACTTCAGGAACTCCAACTTCCAAAATGGAGTCTTCATTCACTTATGTACAAATGTACATTCAATTTTCTTCAAAATTTGAAAAAATTTGCGGGTATGCTTCCCGCATGGCTTCCTCGTGCTCCCAGGTAGCGTCTTCAAGACCGTAGCAAGTCCATTGAACCTTTACCAATTCGTTGGATTTGTTCCTAAGCACTTTGACTTTCTGGTCCAGGATACACATCAGTTCCACCCATAAATACCCTTTGTGTTCCACCTAGATCACATTCCACTCAATCACATTATTAGGATCAAGTACACACTTCTTTAATAAAGACACATGGAACAAATTATGAATTCTCATGGATGTAGGTAATGCTAGCATATATGAAATTGGCACTATCTTGTCTAAGATTTCAAAAGGCCCACAATATCTTGTTGTCAACTTTGGGCAAATTCTCAATTTCAATGAACTTCTCTGGATTTAACTTTTAAGTACACACGCTCTCCCACTTTGAGTTATCTATGTGTTCTCCTTTTATCGACATAGCTCTTCTGCCAATATTTTGCAACTTTCAAACTATGCCTGAGATTTACCATCTATTCTTCCATTTCCTTTAACAATTTTGGCCCAATCACGGCTTTGTCTACTGGGTTATCCCAATTTACTGGTGTGTTGCATTTTCTTCCATACAATGTTTCAAATGGGCTCATATTTAATGACTCTTTATACCCATTATTGTAAGAAAAATCAACTAAATGGATATAGTCCTCCCACCTAGAAGGATTGTCCATTACATACATTCTCAAAATATATTCATTTATCTGATTAATCCTTTTTTTCTGCTCATCTGACTCTAAGTGATATGTTGTACTGAAATTCAAATTGATCCCAAATACTTTAAACAAATCCTTCCAAAAATTGGAAGTGAACTTGGGATCTCAGTCTGACACTATTGCCTTAGACCAGACCATGCATCCTAGCAATTTCTCACATATAAATTTCTACAATATTGGTTTCCTTATGAGTTATTTTTATTGGAATGAAATGTGCAGCCTTTGTAAGCTTGTCCACCACTACCATGGTGGAATCATGTTTCCTTGTTTTCCTAGGAAATTTTAAAATAAAATTGTTAGTAATAATTTCCCATTTCCATTCAGGAATAGGAAATGGCTGCAGCAATCCCGCTAGATGTATGTGCTCATCTTTTACCTTCTGATATTCCATGCATCTAGCCAAATAATCAGTGACATATTTCTTCATACCGGGCCAAAAATATTGGCCTCTTACAACTGTAATAATTTTATAGTATTCTGAATGTCCAACATATGACAGATTGTGCATCTCCTTCAAAACCAAACTTCTCAATTCTTGAGAATTGGGAACATGTAGTCTATTACAAAATAAGAGGATTACATCTTCTTCTAGCTTGTAATCCTTGTATTTTTGTTGTATATCATTCTTTTGTAATCTTTCTTTAACCTACACATAATCATGGTCTGTTGTTACAGCCTCTAGAATTCAATGTTTTAGATATGTCATATACATACTAATAGTTGTAGCATGCATTTTATACACCCTTATGATGAGTGCATTAACCACCTTGTTCTCTTTTCCCTTTATGTGTTTTATGTCAAAGTTATATTCACTAATAAATTCTAGCCATCAAGTTTGTCTAGCATTTAGCGTTGGTTGTTCAAACAAATATTTCAGACCGCAATGGTTTGTCTCAATTCGAACTTTCTACCCATGGCGTAATTCCTCCACATCCTTAAGGCATGTACTATGGTTTCCAACTCTAAATCATGCGTAGCATAGTTTATTTCATGCTCCTTCAATTTTTTGGACTTGTAACAAATTACATGTCCATTTTGCATAAGTACTCCACCTAGACCTTCCTTACATGCATTTGTGCACACGACAAAATCCTCATCTGGAGCTACAACTTTTAAAATAGGGGCATTGGTTAGCAAATCCTTTAAGCATTGGAAATTTTCTTCACACTTGGCACTCCACTCAAATTTCACTCCTTTCTTTTGCAAATGTTTTATTGGGTGTGCAATCTTGGATAATCCCATAATGAATCTCCTTTAGTAACCAACTAGGCCCATAAATGATCTAACCCATGAAATGTTTGTTGGCACTGGCCAACTCTTGATTACTTAAATCTTTTCCAGATATATTGATATACCATTTTCTGAAACAATATGACTCAAATAATAGATATGCTTTTGATAGGAAGTGCATTTACTCAATTTGGAATACAATTGGTGCTCCCTAGACACTTGTAGCACCATCCTCAAATGTTTCTCATGCTCCTCCTCTATCTTGGAATATATAAGAATTTCATCCAAGAATACAATGACAAACTTGTCCAGGAAATCTCTAAACACCCCATTCATCAAACACATAAATGTAGCGGGCACATTTGTCAATCCAAAAGGCACCGCCACAAATTCATAGTGTCCATACCTTGTCCAAAAGGTTGTTTTGTTAGTATCCTCTTCTCTAATTCTCACTTGATGATAACCTGACCTCAAGTCAATCTTGGAGAATATATTTGCTCCTTTCAATTGATCAAAAAGATCATCAATCCTTAGAAAAGGATATTTATTCTTGATTGTAACCTTATTTTGTTGTCTGAATTCAATACACACCCTTAGTGTTCCATCTTTTTTCTTGACAAAAGGAACTGGGGAACCCTAAGGAGAAACACTTAGGTGTATGTACCCCTTATTCAACAACTCTTCTAGCTGCATTTGTAACTCTTTTAGCATTGGCATGATCATTCTATAGGGATTCTTAGATATTGGGGAAGCTCCAAGCATTAAGTCAATAGAGAAATGTATGACCCTCTTCAATGGAAATCTTGACAGCTTCCCAAACATATCTTCATATTCTTTCAGGACTAGATAATCTTCAAGACTTGGCTTCTTATCTTTTGTTGGCTCTTCCATATGGGCTACATATATCTGGCACCCTTTTCTAAAACGTATTTTCAGTTGCAATGTTGAAATCTCTCGAACAGATATAGACCTTGGAATACCTTGTATTGTCCTTGAATTCCCTTCTTCATCAAGACATGTGAAAACCTTGTTATAACAATCTAAGATAGCACGATGATTTTCTAGCCAATCCATACCAATCAAATAGTCATAAGACTCAACCGGTATGATGTTCAAATCTTCCTTAGTGTTAATTCCATGCATGTTTATAGGGAATTCTTTAACAAGCTCATTAATTCTTCTCTTGGTTCTAGTAGCTAGTTGAACTAACCAAGACTTTTAATGCTTACATTTCTTAAATTTAAATATTTCAACTAGATTTGGATCTATATAGCTATGACTAGCTTCATAATCAAACAAAATAGCTATGGGTTGATTACCAATCTTACCTTCTACTTCAATCATGTGGGACTGATAATCTGCTTGTCTATTGTCCAAGGTTGCATAGATCATTGGAATGCTTCTACCCACGTCCGCTATGGTCTCCTCTTGCTTGATGTTATACGCAGTCTTCATTGTATCTCCCCAGTGAGGACAATCTTATACATGTGATCTCCTTTACATAATATTGATGTCTCTTTTCCAAGGACTATGTAATTTTCTAGTCACCTTGAGATGGATGCCCTTGTTGATATTATTGATAATTATTCCTTATGAAAGATGTCTTGAATCCTTTCTTCCTTTGATCCATATTTCCTTTCTTCTTGTCATCCAAGGCCCTTTGGAAAGTTGGCCTTCCTCTGTTCTTCTCATACAAATACTCAACCTTTTTAATGGCTTCTTCTAAATTCTTGGGCTCATCAAACTGAATTTTATTTTTGTAAAAGGATGGCAGACCACTTAGGAACCTCTGAATTTTGACCTTCTCATCCTTGATGAAGCTCACATACCTAAGAATTTCCAAGAAATTTCTCTCATATTCATCCATGGTCATATTCCCAAGTTTGAGTTCAAATAAATATTGCATCTTCTTGTCATAATATTTCTCTAACAAGTACTACTGCTAAAACATTTCTTGAACTACTTCCAAGAAATTATCTTCTCATCAAGATGCTTAACCTGCTTCAATCAATCCCACCACATAGATTCCTTTCCTTGGAGGTGGTAGGCTGTAATTTTGGATTCTACATTTGATGAGTAATCATGTAACTAGAAATATTTCCTCATTCCTAGAAACTATGCTTCTACATATTCTCCTTTCTTTTTCTCTCCATCAAATGATGGTGGTTTGATCTTCCTCATCTCCCCTTGCAAGCTATCTAACCCATGTCTCCTCGTGTGATGTCTAATAGGAGAAATACTTGGGTTGCTTACCGACATTGAGTGTGCATAAGCTCTCATGGTCGAGTTCCCTGGGGATTGATCATGTTGATGCCCACTAGCACTCCTAGACCATCTAGATCCTCCATGATCATCCCTCCTATCATGAGATATAGATACTTCCACTTGCCTTGCACTAGATTCCTTCTTTGTGCCAAAATCTTTGTTGACTTGCTTCTACAACATACTCAGGCTTTGTAGTATTTCCTCTTGAGATTTCATGGTATTTTCATTATCGATCCTATAGTTCTTCACTTCTCTTTGAATGCTTCTCATAGTTACAGGCTCATGTTTGTCTCTTCTTCCATTAGAATCGGTCTCATCATTATCCATGCTGACATGAAGACCTATGGTTTCTTCTTCATGGATGTAAGACCCTTGTGCATCCTCCATATCTCTAGTTCTCATATAAGAATTAAATTTTGTTTTCATGTATCTCTAATTCTGCAAGAATGTGCAATAATTGTTGTTAGAATTAAGCATATTGCAAAATATTTATTAATTAGCTTACAAGTTATTCTTCACATCAATTCATGGAGAACACAATGCACCAAGTTGAAAAATATGATTCCTTAAATACATATTTCTCCAAAACAACTCTCCAATGATTGTGCTCATGCCTCATTCTGTGTTTCGAGTGAAAAGTTACAACATTCACAATTTATAATTTTCCACTGACGTACTGTTACAGAAATCTCTTTATTACTTCCGAGGTATTTTTAGCATCCAATTCAAAATTATGAGTGGATATATGTCTTCTCCTCCTTAATACCTTTCCAATGACTATTTGTTTTCTCAAATCTAATCTATGAGATGAAAGTGATGGTCTGGAGAAGTTTTGACTATTTTTCACCCTTTTATCCATGTATGTTATATGTGTCTTAATTCTCTTCCTGCACATTTTTACATACCCAGATTCCAAATTTGGCTCCATGGTCGTCTTTTATGGTTCATAATATTTCCATAGACTACTCTTATTCCCCAAACATACTTTTGAGCAAGGATTTCTTCCCTCTATAAGTAAACTAGTGCCAAAATTTTACCCTTACTGTTTCAATTGTGACTTTCTCATACAAATTTTGTTTTGCGGATAGAGTATCTCATTGGATAGCTCTCTCTAAGTTCTTTTATTTGAGATACATAGACAAGTGTACCTTGGTAAAAAAAAAAATATTGTGGGTTTTGATTGCTTAAAAATGTCGTTCAAGGCCTCAAAATCTCCCTACAAATTCATGACCTTCAAAAACCTCAAAAATTCTTAGAAATTTGACTATTTAACTGCTATAACAGCCCTCAAATATGAGTCATTGATCTTCCTAAACTACCCAAATTGTCGACCTGACCATTGGCCATCATCCCTTTTCCTTTGGAAATTGATTGCAATACATCTTTGAATTGGTTGACCTACCTGTCAGCCATCGATCATCGATGATTTTCTTTGAAGGATGAAACAATCTCTTAATTCGGTCGACCCAACCATCGACCATTGGCCATCATTCATTCCTTTTGACTAACGAAAAATCTTCTCCTATTCGACCAACCCGACTGTCGACCATAAACCATTTCTTGGTTGATGTGGCAATTGCTAATGTGACTTGACACATGGGTGATGACATGCCATGACACTTCATCTTGAGGTGTCAACTTGGTTGACGTGGAAACTGTTGATGTGTCTCGACATGTGGTTGTTAACATGGCATGACACATCATCCTCCTCTTTTCTTCATCGACCATCAGTTATTTCTCTTGGATGACCCGAACACCTCACTCAATCAGTCGACACACGACCATCAACCATCAGTGATCGACATTTTCTCTTGCTCGATCAAAACATTTCATCGAATCGGATAACACCCAACCATTGGTCGTTGATAATTTCCATTTGAGAATAAAACATTTTGCCAAATCGGTCAACCCAACCATCGGCCATCAATGATTTCCATTTTTGGCCAAACACTTCACCAATCCATCCAACCCGACCATCGGTCATCAGTTATTGGCGATTTTCATTGGCCAACTCCGACACTTATAAAATTTCGACCAAAAACCCCGATGAATCGAGGTCATCGATCTTCCATCCTGAATGATCTTAATATTTGATTTTCCAAACTTGTCCAACTCTACTGATGAATCTCAAATGTCGATTTGTTGTATTTTCCAAGATCTGAAAGAAAATCCTGACCGTTGATAAACTTCAACTTCCCAATGGAAAAAAACGAATCCAGATCATTGATTTGATCCATTTTTTAAACAACTGAAAATGAATCTCGACTGTTAATTTGCTCCTTTTTCCAAATGGTCGAAAAAGAGTCTAGACATTCATATGCCAGACCTTAGCAACCTCTGAAATCCTTATAATTTTTTTTAATTTATCAAAATGAATCTAGGTTGTTGATAACGAGATCGAATGGGATCTCGACCATCAATTCTTCAAACTCTCCCAGGCACGTTGGCCTCCATTAAAATGTGAATTATGACTTTGCAGGTCAAATCTAACTCTGTAATTCTGTTGATTGATTCCATTAAACATCTCAGACATATATAAGGAAATTATATATCGAATTTTTCTCACAAATTTGGGGATTTATCTCTGGTTATCACCATTTTCCCCCAAATTCATCACAGATCAAAATTTGTGACAACGAATTTGCTCAAATTTGCACTAGTTATTGGCCCATACAGGTCCAGTGTTGAACTTAATATTTGACACCACTCTGTAACATACCCAGCCCCCAGTTGGGTCGTGTCACTAGCTAAAATGACTCAATAAAAATTTTGGATACCAATTCTATATGTGGAAATAACACACAGCATGACATTCAAACTCATGTAATTGTCCATGCTAATTAAAAACGTAATTGCAATTGCTTAACTGTGCATAGCAACAACTAAATAACATACAACAACATTCAACCACATAAATAAGGATTTAAATGCATCATTCTACTCACAGCAAGCAACAATAACCAAGATAACTCGGAGTAAAATGCATGACTATATATATATATATATATATATATATATAACACAAATCAAAACAGAAAATAAGAACACTTATCTTATGAAATATGAAACCTGTTTCAAAGGATGAACGTTCCTCCCAACCGTAGACTCAGTGTTCTAGTTCTCAACAGTCAAACTCAGAACTAATTCCATTCCACCGGATCTCTTCCCCTCAACCTACACAACCCAAGGGATGGAATCCCCCTTCACTTATCATAGTCCCTTAGGCCTTTCCACTCCCCTCCAAGGCTTCCAGCACATTTTGGACAATAAAACTACTTGTTGGGACCTCGAGAATTCCACAACTACAAACATGAATTTTCCCAGCAGCAAAATGCATGCTTCCCTTGACAAATTTCGAACAACCCATTACTCCCAAGCACACATCCTCTTTCCCCATGCAATTTCAACTCCAAAAAGCTGTTAAACTTGCCCATAACAACCACCTTCAAGATTCAGCACTCAAAACTCCCTTGTTGGCCAAAAAACTCCATGTAAAAAAAACTACTCTCTCTCCAAAAACATGAATCTGTAATCTTGGTCTCCTACCCATACAAATTCCCTCTCTTTCTCTTGCTTGCTTGATTTTCACTATTCCTCAAACTGATTGTACTTAGCCCCCATGCTCTCAATAAATATGGTATGTGACTCTCACACCCACCGTCTTACATGAATTTAATGATTGGGATCTAGAACACTCAATAGCTAATGGAAGGTTCATGGTAAGGATAATTTAGAAAGAAATGGTTTGGGTTTAATAAACATGGTAAACTCTCCCCCTTGGACCCCTTCCCTCTCTTTTGGAAGCTTATCCCCAAAATATCCATCTGTGTCTTCTGAAGTTGGGGATGCATTTTATTCATTATATTCGATTTACATCATTTACATATTACATTTATTTGGCTCTCGACCATACATCAAATTTACAATATACATCATTAGTTTAGGGTTTGAAAATGGGGGTGTTACAACCATAGTATTACATATTCTTTATATTTTAAACTAATTGCACTATGCTTGAGTTTAGAAGTGTATTGTTTCCATTCTTTGCTTATTATCCTTGGATACATAACAATGAATCTAATTTCCATGCTTGGTGCCAACTTGTAGAATTCCCATTGTCTATTACATCTAGCATGATATAGATCTACAAGGAATGAAAAACATTTTTTTAAGGTTTTGATAACCTGTAATTATTTGAGCACCCCATCTAAAGATATTCCTCTATTTTTACTCCATTCCCTTTCCATATCTATCATATTATCCATTTACCAACCCGAAGGAAAGCTTTCACTAATGCTTTCTAGACTACAAAATCCCCTCCATAATACTTCTTTCTTTTTTTATCCATTCCTCTATAGAATATGGTGCTATATATTTTTATTTCAATAATTTTCCCCACAAACCTTTATATGTCATCAGATTCCACAAGCTCTTTATTGTTAGTGCCTCATCAAACATATGGATATTCTTAAGGCCCCACCCTCCATCTTCTTTTGGATTTGTAAGTTTATCCCACTTAACCAAAGTAATGTGTTACTTCTCTATCTTCCTTGCACACAAGAATTTGAAAAACTTTTTTCTAATATTTTCCAATATACCTTTGGGAATATGTGTTATGGATAACCATTACACTAGTATTCCTTCCAAAGCTTACTTAACCAATGTTATCCTTCCACCTCTAAATAACAACCTATAACACTAGTTTGTCACTTTGGTTTTTTTTTTTTTATATAGCCACCCCCAATCTCTTAACCAATAATCATTTAGCTTTATATAGAATCCTAAGTATTGTATCCCTTGATCAAAAGGTAAGGATTCAAGTAAAAGGTCAATTTACACTATCTATCTATATCTTCTCTTATACCATTAAAGAAAGCTAAAGATTTATGAATATTTATCTCCATCCATATTTCCTTATAGTACAATTCCATAATTTCCTTATTCTTTAATTCTTCCCTTACAGATCCTTTTCCAAACAATATGGCATTGTCTACAAATAATAAATCCGATAAATTTATAGAGATTCTCATTTTGATAATACCTTGTAAAGATCCTTCTCTCTTACATGTTGATATCATTCTACTTAATTAACCCTTCAACTACCAAGATAAACAACAAGGGAGACATCAAACACCCCTACCTCAGACCCCTCATAGCATAGAAAAAATTGGTAGTTGACCCATTTATCAACACAACAAATGCGTTGATGATATACCCCATATTGTAATTAACCACTTGATTGTTCATGCATATGTGCATCAACAAAAGTCTTAAATACAACTAGTTCACTTTATCATAAGCCTTTTCTAATTCCAATTGCATCACAATAGTCGGTAATTTTTAAACCTTTATTGTATACAATCCTTCTTGGGTTATTCCCTTTGCATCATGGATCTGCCTATTAAGCAGGAATCCAAACTGCTCTTCTGATATTTCTACTGAAGAATATTTTTTATTTTGTTAGCCATTATCTGTTAAATAATTTTATATATTGAGTTGCATAGAGAGATGAGCATGTAATCATTAAAGGATTCAAGTTCATTTTTCTCGGGAATTAAAGTTATGAATAGGGATTTCAAAGCCCCCAATACCTTCTTTGATGTTATTGACTCCTTGATTACCCTCATTACATCATCTTCTAGAAATTCATATAATCCCAAGTAGAATTCCATTGTCCAACCATCTAGACATTTACTCTTTTAAATGAATGGAAAACATCTTTCAAATCCTCCTTGGATACCTCTACCCCAATATTCTCATTTTAATTATCACTAATCATCCTTGGAAATAAATAGACTACTTTTAGGATTTATGCTATATATTATATCTTGTTGGTTCTTGAAATAGGGATCTAAAGTGTCTAACTCCTTCCTCTGTAATTTCCTTAAAGGTTCTAACCCTTGAGCCTTCATTTGTTTTTAACTCCCATATTATGTTGGTATTATTTCTATTTTTTATTCCCATAAAGTGACATGTTGAGCTCATAATGAGTATATTGTTGTAATGGATTCGAGACCTGGAGAGTCTAAGGTTTTCCTGGAACATTTTTTTTTTGTGTGTGTTTGTACACACACACACACACACATATATATGTACATTTTTTTATTCGCGTGGAAGAAAGCATGGGAAACCCGTTGAGTACTTCCCCACTTTATGTGGATGGTAAACATGGTAAATCCCAGCCCTGATTATGGGGCCTCAACCCGGGGAAACCAAGAGAGTTAAACCCGTGACCAACAACAAGCATGAAAAACTCATGTATGTCTCTAGAACAATTGAGCTAACCCTCCGAGCTATATGTGTGTGTGTGTGTACACACATATGTATATATACACATGTGTGTGTAGTATCTATACATATATGTGTGTGCACGCGTGCGTGTGCGCACATAATTAAATTGTCAATTATGTCTAAATTGGGTGGTTGGGAGGAACAAATGTTATCCTCCCTACCCAAGTTCAATTTCTGAAAGTGACATGTCAAGCTCTTAATGAGTATATTATTGTAATGGCCTCAATCCCAGTGTTGACAGAGCCTTGAGCTTCTACATAATCCAGTTTATATTGGGTACTATCCTCGGAATGAGATGAAGTGTCCAATGGGTGTCCTTGCGGATATGTATTTCATGTTTCATGGAATATATATATATATATATATATATATATATATACAGAGAGAGAGAGAGAGAGAGAGAGAGAGAGAGAGATAATGATGATGATGATGATTAACATCCATTGAGACCGAATTGGTCTATCGGGCCTTAAGAGGAGAAGGGATTATTTGCAATTATTTATAATTTTGTTTCTATGCCTGAAAATCATTAAGAGAAGCTTTCCAAGATCACCATAGTTTTGTTGATTTAAAAGGTTAGGAAGGTTCGTAGTGTGACAAATATTTTGAAATTGAGATCTAATCTGGGTATAGGATGGACAATCTAAGATAAAGTTCTTTTCATATTCAACCTTCTTAGAGTCACAGAGGTGACACACTATTTCATTCCAGGGCATTTTAGGAATTGACCAACACCCAGTTTCACTATGGAGCTCATGAGAATTTGTTCTTATCTTAGCAAGGCTTATTTTTTTCTTTACACTTGTCAAAACAGAGAGATAATTTTGATCTTCTAGAATAGGATTGATTAAATCTTTATAATACCTTAATTTTCTTCTTTCCTCTAACTCTTTATCACACCACATTTTCTCCTTAAATTTTGATTTAATGATATTTTTAATAGTATCCTTATGCTGCAAAATGGTATCTTCCATGATTCCCCAATAGATTAGCCAAGAATGGGCATCTTTATGCCATCCTTGTTTGAGTCGAAGGTGGTTACAATTGGATTTTGAAGCAATTTTAGGAAGCCTCTTGTCTTCCATGTTGTTTAACACATTATTATACATTAGGTACCTAGTCATAGTCATTCTCTCAATGGGGGAAAGTCTTTCCTCTAAGAGGAGGATGGGATAAGTCATATTTCCTTTAATTTTGAGATTATAGGTTATAAAATTCTTTTGTATTTTCTCTATCTTTCTCCAGGATTCACGAGAGATACTGCATCCCCAGACTTCACATCCATATAGAATAGCAAGCATAAAAAGAGTCTCAAAGAGGAATTTTTTCTTATCTCGTATCCAAATATCGGCTAATTTATAATTGTTTTCAAGCCCATAATAAGCTTTCCATCCCCCAATAATCCTTTTCTCAATAATATAATTCTAGTTGAGCTTGTGGTGAATATCGATTGCAAGATATTTTTATGAAGTCACTTGCTCCAAGTTGTTGTTGTCATATACGAAGGTATCATAAGTGATATTATTGGATTTAATGATCATGACCTTAGTCTTGTCAGTATTAATAGTCATACGCATATTGGAGAAAAAATACTTGAGGATTCTTAGTTGGTTTTCAAGATCATGGGGACTCCTCACCATAAGAACAATATCATCAACATAAAGAAGAATATTTATTATTATACTAGTGAGAGTAGGGTTGACACAACCTGCTTCTTCCAAGCAATCTTCTAACTTGTCAACATATATGCCAAAAAGGGTAGGGGACAAGGGACAACCTTGCTTGACTCCAATATTGTAGTTAGTAGGGGGCAAGGGACAACCTTGCTTGACTCCAATATTGTAGTTAATCACTTTCGAATAGCCCTTAGTTTTCTTAAACTTGGAAATAACATTCTCATACAACCTTCTTGTAGCAACCCTCAACTTGAAAGACACTTTTATCTCTTCCAACGTATTCCAAAGGTTTTTCCTGGGAATCGTGTCAAAAGATTTTCTAAATTCAACAAAACAATAAAAAATATTGGTTTTAGTATTATGAAACTCATCTGCAATGATCCTAAAGATAACAATATGGCCCACAATTTAATGATATCTCCTAAACCCACCTGGCCTTTATCTCTTTTACCGTGACTTTCTAGCCAGAGGCTAATCTTATTTTCCAAAATAATTCCATAAAGCTTGGCTAAAATCGGGCTAATCATAATGGTCTTATAATTAGAGGGAATATTTCTATTCCCATTTTTTTAAATAGAACAATGAGGCTTTGCGTCCAGAGTTTAGGGAAGACCTTCTTGACTGCTAAATTGAAGAGCTTATGTATGTGAGGGATGAGGATAGGCCCTCCGGTTTTAAAAATCTCAGCTTGGTAGCCTTCAATGTCCTTAGCTTTCCCATTAGCAAGTCATTTAACCCCAAACTCTATGTCATCCAAAGAAAAAACTT